>JAAOAQ010000018.1:0-33019 GCA_013396025.1 Fusarium phyllophilum | reverse complement strand
CAACTACTAATCCGGCGCTTCGGAGCTTGACTATGGGAGAGCGGACGGGATCCCGTATTCTCTCCGAGCTTTGGTCGTATGTGAAAGACATTAGGCCAGTACGGACTTTGAAGATGGACGGTTGCAGATACTAGGTCGTCAACGAGACCTGTCTCCCTCAATAGGAAAAGTGTCAATCAATAGTTCCTGGGACTGGGGTAGACAGAAATGGTTGTAAGAGTCATAGCTGCCTTGAAATGTTCCTAAAAGGTGGTATCCCAAGATGAGTGGAAGTAAAATATGTGCTTTCAAAACGGCCAAATCATATGTCCCGAGCTCAATTTCACCTGTGCTCTATCTTCAACATACCAAGATCAAAGAGTCTCTTAGTAACATCGAATGTAAGCGAAATGCTCTTTGTCGAAAGAAACCCAGCCATCGCCCCATTCATGGGGTATCCTGATTCGCCTCAACACCAGGCTGTAACGCCTCTTTAAACAAACAAAACCAAGAAGGCACTTATCGCAACATCGAACACTAACAGCGCGCAGATTTACTACGCCTGTTTTGATGGCATGTTCCTCAAAAACTTGACAAGATCGTTCCTCTTAACCGTATCGCATAGGTGCCTGTCCTTGGGGTCCGCCGTGAGGAGGTGCGTATTGTTGTGGGGGAGGCCCTCCTCCTCCTCCACCACTTGTCACGGCCTTGACATCGGGTCGGTTTGCGAGAGGTTGATGGAAGTTGCAAATACGGCATGCGACATCGACGTAGCCAGAGATGGACAAAGGAATCAGTGGCTGCGATTATTGTTAGTTGGCTGTAAAGAAGAACCAGAGAAGAGGAGTCTTACAATCCAACAGAACGTGAACCATGGGTTACTCTTCTGGACATGTGCTGCCATGTTACCACAGTGGTGACATTGGAATATCATGCCCTGGTATTCCGAGACTTCCTTTCGGAAGGTGTGCTCGCCGCACACGAAGAAGAAGAACATTGTTGATGTTTAGAGAGATTCGCCAACAGGAAGAGGAGGAAGCGGTGTAAGTCCGCAGGCGAAAGGTCGTTGAAGTAGTGAGGCGTGCGATGTGATGTGATGTGATGTGTTAAAGAGAAGTCAATTAATGCCGATCCAGGAGCTGGGGTTTGAGGTCAAGTGGCGCGTCGTCGTAGTCGTAGTTTGGGCGGCGCAGTTTCTTGGCATGGAAGCTTTAAAGTTAAGGTCAAAGGTCATGCATGCACGTACCATGCATAAATGGAAGATACGTTGGCTTTATGACATTGGTAAAAGGCAAAGACTTTACTGTCAAGAGTGCCAGTAGTATTTGATTATGAATTATATACATGAGAAGCAAGAATCTTATTCAAGCCAAGTGCCGGTACAGGAGAGTTTCCATTTACAGGCACAAGAACAAGGTGATGACGAACCGGCAGGGGCTGGCTCTTAGTGACAACGCTCACTGTGCACGGACCACAGCCTTTTACGACTAATGGAAGCTCATTGCTCAAGCTAGAAATGGATGTTGTGACTGACTGGTGAGGCTTGGGGAATCGATTTATGCTATGCTTTGATTTCTATTATCCATTTCATGGCAATTGGAGATAACAATCTCTTACTCCGTAGTTAATATATGCATTCTTAATAAACTCTGCGCAAAACGACCTGTCTCTTCTGCGACTTCTAAAGTGAGGGTCGTAACTAAAAATATAACTAGGACCTGTAAACTTTTGCGGCGCAAAAAAAATATAATGCTAGGTTCCTGCGCAAAGCTTTCAACAAACCTCTTCAACCCATCATCATGATTTACGATCTAAATATCGCCTGGTCGCCAACGACCAAAGATGAACAGCTTCTCCAAACACTCGCTCGCGCATCGACACTCGGGTACTCAACCGTCGCGCTGAACCACACGCTCACGCTGCCGCTTCCCGCCAACAACACCGCGCCCTTCCCAACGATAGAGCCCAAGCCAGGCTCCAAGCTTCCAAACATCCTTCACCGCGCGACTCTTCCTCTCTCAGATCCTTCAGCGAACAACTACCGAATTCCTTCGCTCATCTCGACATACGACATTATCGCGGCCCGTCCACTGACGGACAAGGCCTTTCAGAATGCTTGTCTCACGCTCGACGTCCCCATCATATCACTCGACTTGACGCAGGACTTGCAATTCCATCTCAAGCCGAAGCCATGCATGGCTGCTATCAACCGTGGTGTCCGCTTCGAGGTCTGCTACGGCCAAGTGATCAATGGCGATGATCGAGGGCGCCCCAGGTTTATCTCAAACTTGCAAAGTCTCATCCGGGCGACGCGCGGCAGGGGCATCATGCTTAGCAGTGAAGCCAAGAATGCGCTATCCCTACGTGCACCTGCCGATGTGATAAACATGCTCAATTTTATGGGAGGGTTAAGCAACGAGAAAGGCTTTGAAGGTTTCGGTGAAGTGCCTCGATCCGTTGTGGTAAATGAGGGCATCAAGAGGAATGGATTCAAGGGCGTCATCAACATCGTTGAAGTGGCCGAGAAAGAAAAGGGCTCAGGAAAAGACGAGGACGGCAAGAAATCAAAGAACAAGGGTCAAAATCAGAATCAAAAGCGCAAACCTGGCGATGAGGATACACAGCAGATCAGTAAACGGCAGGCCAAGAAGATGAAGCTAGCCTCGAGGAATGCAGCAAGTGAGAAGGAATAAGAAATTTGAGATTGGCGCTCTAGAACGCGAATAGGTAGACAGTATGGCATCATGATACCCATAACTAGATAGATGCACAAAGCTGACTGGTATGCTCTGGAGACTTGCTCACATTATTATAAGACTAGCTACAACATTACGAGCACGAATGCCCACTCGAAAGAAACCCCCAAGTCCGTCTCAAAGTTTTTTACCATTCACATCATCGTCTCCAACGCATTTCAACCATAGACTCATGGCGTGCCAGTGGCGCGAGCCTTGAGGGCACCGTTTCCTCCAACCAAGTTGCCCAGGTTGAGCGCGCTGCTGAGCTTTGAAGGGTCGGACAGATCGATAGGGGCTCGTGTCCTGGAAGCTGACTCGGCGTTGGCAGTGGTGGTGGGCTTGGTTCCGTCGAGAGCGGGTTGTGCGAGTCTTCCTGTGGTGTCGGGGCCCATGTTGCCGAGTTCCACTGAAGGAGCATATGTCTGTTGCCCTCCTTGTGTTGAAGAAGCTTCAACAATGGGTTCTTCGATGGAACTGGCAGGCTGCTGAGGAGCGGTGGACTCCGTAGTAGCGGGTTGCACAGCAGAAGTAGTAGGTTGTTCGGAAACTACGGGCTGTGTCGTCGCAGGTGTCTCCACAGAACTGGGTGCTACAGGCGCAACTTGTGTCGTGGCGGGCTGTTCAACAGAACTGGGCTCTTGAGGAGCAGCAGCCGTGGGAGCAGGATTCTCAACCGGGTTGACAATGCTGGAAGGTTGCTGAGGAACAATAGTTTCCGATCTGATTGGTCCGACCACAGCAAAGGGATCCGATGCGAGTGTCGTCTTGGGTAAGAGGCTCTCGGGAATGGGGATCGTAGTGACACCAGGGTTGAACTTTCGACCAAGGGCATCATCAGACTCTGCGGGGGCTTGCACGGTGTGAATCACAGTAACAGGCGCCTGGGCTGAGTCAGTATTAGATATGAGTTTTGACCAAAAGGACTTACTGGTGCTTCTCCTGGAATGATTACTGTAACGAGTTGCTTAGAGGAGTTAGTAACAGCTGAAGGATACAAGCTATGAGACTTACAGCCTGAGTAACGGTTTCAACGACAGGCTAGAAGTTATTCAGTTAGCATAGAGATCCCTCGAAATGTTTTTCACATGACTTACAGGAGGAGCTGCTGCGACCTGGGTAACATATTGAGTCATAACCTGAACCTGAGTGACATATTGAGTTTGGACTTGGTTGACGACTTCAGTCTTGGTTTCGGTGACAGTAACTGGAGGTGCGTTGATGGTAACGGTGACAACCTCGCCAGCAGCTTCAGCTTCGCCCTGAACAGTCTGAACAACAGTTGCCGTCTCTGTCTCGGTAACTTTTTGAGTGGCAGTTTCGGTCTCGGTGATATAAGACAGCCTCAATCTAGAGATTTGTTAATACTGAAAACCAAACTTTGGTGTTTTGTGGCTTAAACTCACCCTTCGAACTTGAGCGCATGAGCAACCCCCTCAACCTCTGCCTGCCTCTTTTTCATTATCCCATGTCTTCCCGCGGCCTATTCGAGTCAAAGTCAGTCTCTTGACTCTGTCGTATCTCGATGTGAGTTTGAAAATCCTCACCTGCGCAACATGGGCGGCGGTAAGCCAAAGCAACAACTTCATGATGATCCAAGCTCTTCCCTAATAACTTTCAGAATTCGATTTCGTGTAGTGAGTGAATGTTCCAACAGTCCAGCTGTTTATAAGTATTTACGGTCCAGTTGTAAAGAGCGACAGATATAACAATCCGACAATAGCGATTAAATCTTGGAGATGATGATATGTCGAGTAGGTATTAAAAGTCGTTCAGTCAAAGGGACAGTAAAAGAATGATTGCCCGGGGCAGAACAAGAAGAGAAGACGTGACGATGGGTGAGTAGTAGCAACGCCGAGTCCAAAGCCTGGGCAGCACCAAAACTTGCAAAGTCAATCAATGATAAAGAGCGAGCGATTGACAAGGTCACGACGGATAGAAAACAATAAACATAACACAACAACACAATTCAGAATCCAACAAAAGGTCAGAAGCAAAGGGAGGGGAGGGAGAAAAGAGAAATGGGATGATTCAGGTTTCTTCAGACCCAAGCCAAGCCGCCGCACACACCGTCGCAGACGAAGCAGGGGCACGTTTTGGTGCATCATGGTTCTGGAATCTGAGGCTCAAACGGAGACTTGTGACGCTTGGGGTTAGGACGGGCTAGGGTTGCGAGTTTGGGGATGAGCTAGGGTTCAGGGGTAGAAAGACGCTATCGCGACAAGGAGTTTGAGGGAATCAGGCATATTATTTGGTGATGACTGAGAGACCAGGTTCATGATCTGCAGTGTGAGCTTGCTAGTATGATAACTTTATCGAACTTGAGTATAAAGTCTCGGTTTGATGGCCACATCCCGACAATTCAGCTCAATATCAAAGTCTTGATCAAGAGACTTGGCACTACCTGTCAAGATGGGACTAAAGGGGGCTAATCATGGCACCACCGGTTGCCGGGACTTGGCAATACTTACCGAGACGAGATATGTTGCGATAATATCAAGGAAGTTTTAGTAAGCGCTCGATAGTGCAATGCGCTTCTGCAATACAATCACAAGAGAGTCAACGGAGCGGCCATCTTGGCGGCCAAAATGCAAGACTAACAAACCATCACAAAACGGTCTCTCCCGCTGTGGTCTTATACCTCATGAAAAAGAGGCCATTCTCGAGAGCGAATTACCATGGTAAAAACATGGCGAAAAATGCCTAGAATTCTCCATCAATAGCGAGACGCAACTGAAGCACCCCTTGTTCATCCGAGGTTTCGGGAGGGGGGCCCGACCTCGCTACTTTGAGTGAATCGGCCGAAGTGCCAAGAGCCATTCAAGAGGACTCGTTGTATTACACTACCGGAAGCTAATGGACGTCAAGTTTCGAGTTAAGAGCTTTTAATTAATTGATCAATTTATCTACAGAATAAGGCTGAGTCTAGAGATTTGCGTACCCATTGTGAGATACATATGTAAAGTGCCGTCGAAAGAAACTCTTTTACTTGTTAGTGCTCATCAAACTTACAGCGATTATATACAGGGATGATAGATGCACGTCATTATTGATGAAAGGTTATCGTTGACTCGTTACATGTATACGGTTGCAATCTTAACAAGGAATTGTGCCATTGGACTTCTAAACAGGCAAAGTAAATTATCATGACCTTGCTAATACCTTAGCAACAATAACCCTACTATGTAACACAGGTTCATCACCCACATACTGTATTCTCTCGGCTGTTTCCCATTCCCACAACACGGCCTCAGAGACAACTTCTGACGTTTGATAAGGGTGACAAAATAACCAAGGTACTACTCCGTAAGTCTAAAGAACTACTAAGCGAATACTAGAGTTGTCCAAAATCTATCCCAAACTTACCTACGTTTTTTATACTCGTGATAGAGATTGTTGGTTTTCTTGCCTCCCCAAGAATAACTATCATGACTAAGAAAACTCGTCAAAACACAACTCATCATTTTCATACTATGAACATGCTACTCGTTTATTGCGCCTATTCCCATGAGATCACATCCCAATGCTCTCACCAAGTGACATGTTTCAACTCCAAAGTCACAATCTGCCTGTCAACACTCACCAACGCCGTCATTCATCTCATACATAATACTCATCCACTCATGTTATCATCACCATTCACCCCAGCAGAGCTCGAAGCCCTTTGACTAACAGGCATGTTACAACCCGAGCTTCCAACAAGATCCCCAGGCTGATCCAGCTCCTCCTGAGTTGATCCATAGTCCGTATAGCCGGACTCTTCAGAGTGCGTTTCAGATCCTTCGGGAATAGGAACCATGGCTGTCTTGGTCCAGATATGAATCGCTCGCTTCCAATCCAGGCCATCAAGACATCCCCCTTTCACGGAGATGACGTTTTTCGACTACGTTCGGTCAGTGGGAGAAAGACCCGTAAGCCAAGATGCGATTACGTACAGGCGTTGAGTGAATGAGACGAGTTCCGCATTTGCGACAGAAGTAACTGTTTGTAACGCTTAGCGCCCAGTCAAACAAACTTGAGGCTTCTAAAACACCTACCAGTAAAGCTGATGTCCTGAGGCTGTAGGTCGACTATAATACCCCAAGCTAGTTAGTCCAGCTCGTAACACCAAACAGTTGTTTCCTACCTGTAAACGCTCAGTAGATCCGTGTCAGGCAGCTCAAACCGAGGAAATATGGCAGAAGTGCCAAACGCTGAACCAGTTTGTCGTCTGCAAGCATCGCAGTGGCAGATGTAGAGCGCCAGAGGCTGAGGGAGGGGAGTCTTGAAGGTCACTGAACCACATTGACACCTGGCCTCCATGATTGCGAACGAAGAAACGATTCAATTAGAAAGTGTGACGGTGAGTTTCAATAGTGACGAGTTTCGTAAGCAGAGTTTCGATTCTCAGTTCAAAACGCTGTTTCGCAACACACGAAACTCGAGGTGGAGGTTTCGATACTGCGCCGTCGTGTGGAGGCGGGGTTCAGTAATCGCCAATTGGATGCCAACTTGAACAAAAAGAACGAGGCCTGAAGGGATTCAACTTGATTCAAAACAACATTTATAAAGAAGAAACATAAACGGAGTATTACTAACACAGTAGAACAAGAGTCTTCCCCCCGTTATCGCTCAGAGATAAAAGAAAGTTTGACTCCGCGTTTGCAGTGCTACTACAGTACGTGACTCATGCGGCACAGTCTGGCGAGACTCGCGCGAAGTCACATGGGGGATCCGTCCGTGCAAAGACGTCCTAATTATTGTCCCGGGCTTACTACAGCGCCATTTGCTTATCTTATGCAATTATTACTGTTATTCATCGTCACTTTTTCTTGTCTTGTTCGTGGATACTCTCGGCATTTAGCCTAGATATGCCTCGAATAGCCTCGGATTTTCTGTTGGTTGCGGTGTGGTAGCAGTCTTTGTTCTGGGCGTTACACTCTACTCTGTGGAACGGTCGTTAACGGTCAGATGTTGGAACTTGGCATTCGATTGGGTTATTTCCAATTGGACAAGCCAAAGTGTTGTGTTTCTTGTGACGTCTTCCTGTTCATCGGAGTATCTGTAATACCATTTACATCACACAATGGGTATCAACAGCTTCTAGGAGGACAGAAACGGCATTTAAACATATATCATTCTCATTATAGTACAAAAACCAATACTATGCAGTCCCTAACTCAATTTCGTATTCTTCAACTCCGTAACACAGTGCCATACCAATGCTAATGCAGATACCTAATCTTGGCCAGCAAGAACTCCGTAAAGACATAACTCATAATCCATCATTCCCACGCAAATACCTATGCGCGAGCTCTTGTAGCCCTTTCCGCTATCAAATCGTTTGCCATAGCCGTCGTGACAGCTCCGACTTCAGTCTCTGGGTTTCTCCATCCAACATCACTCTTGATCCATTCCATCTTCTCCTGTACCTTTTCAGTACACACAACCACAATCCTTCCAAGTCCTGCCTCCCTCAACTCTGCTTGCAGCGTCTCACACCACTCAAGTTTGTCCACATCACTCA
The DNA here is from genome assembly GCA_013396025.1 of Fusarium phyllophilum. Lineage (NCBI taxonomy): Eukaryota > Fungi > Ascomycota > Sordariomycetes > Hypocreales > Nectriaceae > Fusarium > Fusarium phyllophilum. The sequence goes on along the minus strand of JAAOAQ010000018.1, from coordinate 24,799 downwards.
TCTCTCTCGCCACAACCTCCATCTCAACCCTCTCCAGTCGTTCCATCAGGGCAAGTCCCTCGCCGACCCATCGCCGTGCCGCTTCGGCCCTACGCCCCACTCCGCCTCCGAACGCTGGGCCCGTCACTACCGATGTACTCGCTCCGAGAACCATCTTCATCCGAAGTCCTCTGACCCCAGATGCCCATTCACTACACAAGGCGCGCCATTCCTCACGACCTGCGCCTCCGACCACTACGTCTCGTGCAAGTACTTCTAGTCGAACATAGCGGAGAGAACCTCGCTGCCATGGAGCTAGGGCTCGAGTGAAGGCACGGGCGGCCCAGAGACCTGAGGCGAACCAGTTTACAAAGACAAACTCGTTCTGTGTGAATGGTAAAAGACGTGCCTCGGTGTAAATCTGGCGATTCGTGCGAAGGAGACTCGTAGGAAGACCCGAGAGGGGACGGTATGGCGACAGTAGCCCTAGGTCCTTTTGCTCGTCTCGATTCGTTTTTTCCTCTTTAGTTGTAGTGTCTGTATCAACTGTCTGGAGAATGTATTGGCAATGCACTGGAGTTGGATACCATGGTGCAAGCTGTGCGTGGCGAACTGGGCACATAAGGTGAAGCCAGTGGTAAATATTAAGTCGAATTTCGAGAGGCAATGACAGCAAAGTGAGTGTGTTGTCAGCTTTCTCGGCAGCAGAGCGTGGCATCGTACGTGGTATGGCTTCGTTGATCGGCACGATTTCCATGTGCGGTTGAGACGCTTCTGAGATACGGGGATATGTATTAGGGGGCATGCTAGCGCCGTGGCAGCATAATTGATAAGAAGCCATCATGACGGAGCAAATCTCGTGAAAATGGCAACTCAGGGAATGATGATGAGGAGATGATGTTGAGTCCAGCTTCTCCTCACAGCTGTATAAGTAGCCCGCCCATCATGTCTCCAATATTTGGTAGTGCCAGAAAGCACAACGCTCAGATAAGGTTATCAATTGTCCCGATATTTTTCTCAATGCCACAGTCTCGTGAGCTCAAGCCATGTGCTGTCAAAAACGCGGGGAATGGGTAGCTTTGACGCTGAGGACGTTTGAGTGACGACATGGCTGAGCATGGCGACGAATGATTGATGCAGATGCATGCGCGAATCGGCCACAGCCGACTTCAGGTCAGCTTACTGGACAACCTGTGGCTTGGCGCGATGAAGCTCTAGCTCGAAGCTAATATCTATATAGAACTGAGGATGAGGATTGGAATGAGGTCAGCTTAGAATACCAATTGGTTTTCAATGTCTCCAACTCGAGCTGAGATGTCCTGTTCTCAGTCTGGTCATGAAGCAAAGTGCCGAGATGTTCTTATAGAGTATTGTGGAGAAGTGTCGCAATAAGACTGTATAATGCAGTGCTTTCAAACTGTATAAATAGTCGAAGCGATACATTAGAACTCGGCAGCCCGTCTGTGATCGCCGACTAGATACTGCTATCTTAACGCATCAGACCTAAACAGCCGTCAGCTTATCTCACTACTAACTGGGTATATCAACACCAAACCACTCACTCGCAATCCCTCATAACGCCTTTGAGCTAAAATAGTTTGCCAACCTGATGGTAGAATACCACAACGCCTCTGAGTCCGACCACAGATCACTTGCTCATGAAGGAACAAAACCTTGCTGAAGCTGTTGCTGCTGTTGGTCACTAGGTGGTATGTTGATACCTTGGAGCCCCTTGTAGACATCCACTTTACGCTCATACTCGACATTGCGTGGCACCTCAAAGTCTCCCCGTGCCGCAAACCAAAGCAATGTCTCTGGTTCAGCTCCTCGCACCTTGACTTCGGGGATATCTGGCTTCTCTGGCTCATCATCATCTTCCTCTTCGTCGCCTTCCTCCTCGTCCTCTTCTTCTTCATCGTCATCTATAGGCCTTCGCAGACCTGTGCGTACGTTCTTAACTCCATTTGCACGTTCTTCCGCCGTATAGGGATCGCTGTTCTCAGTCGATATGAAATGAATTACCCGGTCCGAGAGCCAACTTCGCAATTCGCGCCAGATTTGTTCTAGAGATTCCAAACCCTCGGGTGTAGCGAGTCGTGCTGTTTCGAGACCTTGACTGACGAATTCTTCGACGTCGGGCTCGAGTTTCTTGCGCAGGAGTTGAAGAAGCACATTTTCTTGAGTTCGGCCGGGGTAGTTCGTCGAAGGTCGGATGGCCATGCGATTGAAGAGGTCTGCATTTTCATTCGTGCTCTCTAGGAGCGATTTGAGGTTTTTTTGAAGAATCTTAGCTGAAGCTTGAATTGATTTTCTAGTTGGACGTATTAGCTGCTGTCTAATGAGGGCGCATTGCGGTGTAGAGACATACGGAGGAGGGAGAGGATTGCTCTTAAGTAGATCCTGTCTGAAGCTCTGCACGCTGCTAGACAGTTGGGCTACCTTGCTCAGTGTCTGTTCAAGAGCTTTGAGCTCATCGTCATCCAGATTAAGAGTGGCCATGATGCCTTCGCCGGCAGTGTAGGGTGAAGACGGTTGTTTCCGCTGGTCGGGAATAGCTTGCAGCTGTCGAATGATGCTGCAAGAATATGCGGTATTGATAGCCAATGCTACTCCAAACGTAGCAAACTCCTGATGTTTGGTAATTAAAGCATTGGATGTTTGTAAAAAGAAATTCGGGTTTGACGCGGGGCATTTCAAAGCTTCCAGAGCAAAGCGCGTCCGTCACCGAGTGCACACCGAGCTCGGTGTAGCGGAGCTTCCCCAAAGCTCAGCTCAAATATCAAGCCTGGCAGTTCAGGCACGAAAAGCCTCCCCTTATATCACCACCCTACTCCGTACGGAACTTTTTTAAATTCAACACCTAGACCCTGAGACAAGCGGAGATCTCTCCACTCACCCCAGATTCTAATAATTTCATCAACGTCATAGGCCATCTTGCGACATGAGCGCCAAAATCACACAATCTGCGCTTACATGACAAGCTCCGTGGATGCCGCCGTAACAACGTCGATCTCACAGGGCGATCGGCCGCATCGGGCCCGGAAACCGACACTCCGCTGTTTCGGAGGATGACATTTGTGATATTATTGGAATTGTGAATGATTTGAATATCCAAGTTATTGGCTGGATGTTTCTCGCAGCTCATGGTGATCTGATAGTACGGCATGATACTGATTGATAATCGTCATACACAGCTGCTAGCTTGATATCAGCTCGACATTTCTCAAAATTTCTAGGTCACAGAATTAGATTGACTGGTAGGCTGGTAGGCCGAAAGGTACACCAAGAGTTCTTAAGCTCATTATAGTTTCATTCAATCAATTTATGGCTTGTAACCAATTTAAATACAGGAAATCATAGCTGGCTATGCTTGATGCGAAAAAAAGAGGTCATAAACCCAACATCTTCCATGCTGTGATAACATCAAGAATAACCGCTAAAGTGAAAAACGCCGAATCGAAATGATACCTCGGGTCATAGCTCATAAGTTTTGGGGGTGTGAAATTCAACCGTTGCGAACATGGGATACGGCCTTGCTCTCGTATCCGTTGGCATCAACAAATGGATAACGAGCTCGGCGTTCCAGATCATCAAGAGGGATGGTGGAGCGGATGTACCTGCGGCGTATGGCGTTAGCACGTCTTAAACTATGCGATGATGTGATTTCGTGGCTTTCCGGGGCATCGATCACTTGTGGGGTGGGTTTGGTTATCCACTTACTTCTTCCTGCCATCATCATCGGGGTTGAAGTCCCAGCTAGTGAACTCGCCTTCCTTGAGGGCGTCCCACACAACTCGTCGTGTACGTTGAGATAGAAGGACCTTCTCGGTGATTTCATCAAAGTCCCAGCGAGCATGGGCCTCGGCCTCGAACTTGTGGAAGACTTCCTTGGCTTCCTCCTGCTCGGGTGTGTGAGGTGCAATCTTTCTGAAACGGGCGAGGTTATCCAATTCCTTGGGGTCGCGTGCAAGGTTGTAAAGTTGAGGCTCGTCGGCTGGGCAGGTGATGTACTTCCAATCGCCTCGTCGGATCATCATCATAGGACGAACAGTACCCTCCCCAGTGTACTCTGCAATAACAGTGTCGTGACCTTCACGGCCTTCGAGATGCGGTAGCATGCTGATTCCATCCATTGGCAGGTAGGGTGATGGCTTAGTGCCGACCAAGTCGCAGATAGTTGGTAGAAGATCGAGAGTTGAAACGTTTTGAGTGACGCGGTGGGGAGTGAATCGCTTGGGGTAGTTGATCAACATGGGAACTCGAACAGATGACTCGAAGTAGCTCATCTTGTACCAGAGTCCACGCTCTCCCAGCATGTCACCGTGGTCTCCGCTGAAGATGACAATGGTGTTCTCGGCCAGACCCGCATCCTCGAGTGTCTCAAGTAGGCGACCGATGCAGTCGTCAACATAGCTCACTGAGCCATAGTAGGCTCGCTTGGCGCGCTTGATCTGCTCCTCTGAAAAGTCTTGGTCCCAAAGGTCACAGACCTTGAGAAGGCGTTGGCTATGGGCATCAAGGTCTTCCTTGTTCATCTTCACCTCAGGTAGGGCGATGTCGACATCCTCATACAGGTTCCAGTACTTCTTGGTGATGGTGTAAGGGTCGTGTGGGTGAGTAAGCGAAACAGTCAATGCGAAAGGTCGCTTCTTAGGGCCCTCTCGAACGTGATCCCAAAGGTACTGAGTGCTCTTGAACATGACCTCCTCATCGTAGTCGAGCTGGTTGCTTCGGCCACAGGGACCGGCTTGGAGAATGGAGCTGGCGTTGTGGTACCACTCAAGACGGGTGTCAGGCTCATCCCAGTTCACAGCCCAACCAAAGTCACCAGGGTAGATATCACTGGTAAGTCGCTGTTCGTAACCATGAAGTTGGTCACCGATGAAGTGCATCTTGCCAGCAAGAGCAGTGTGGTAACCCTTGGAACGCAGATAGTGGGCATAAGTTGGCACATCGGAGCCAATCTGGGCAGCATTGTCGTAAGCCCCAATCTTCATAGGTAGTTGGCCACTGATCAAACTCATGCGCGAGGGAGCGCAGAGTGGTGAGGGGCAGTAAGCAGAGTCGAACTGGACAGCAGTTGAAGCAAGGCGGTCGAGGTTTGGTGTCTTGATCTGAGAGTTGGGGTTGTACATCTTGAGTTGAGGAGCAGCCAGTTGATCGGCCATGATAAAAAGAACGTTGGGTGTCTCAGACTCTGAAGTGAGTTGAGGAGCAGCCATGCTCTCCCCATTAGATGGAGGGAGGGAGTTAAGATCAGGAGCCATTGTTGCTTGGCTCGATTTAGAGGATGGTAGAATATGAGGTCTTGATGGGAATCTCTTAAGATAGCTTGATGCTCGATGCTTTCAAACACTGGATATGCGTATCTAGAGACGTGTGCTTGGAGAAAAGAAGTATTGAAGGAGGAGAGTTTAGTGAAGAAGAGTCGAAAGGTAAAAAGTGAGTGCGGGTGAGTGGTTAAATAGATACAGAGATATGCAGGAGGTAGGTCGACGGGTGGAGTTTAACAAAGGTAGGGTTTATTATGGAAGTCGACTTAATGCTTCTAGCCAGCTGTAACCCGAAGCCTCGTGAGTAGGTGAATGCGGAGAGGTACTAAATTAGTTTCAAGGGAGTAGTCTCGTGATATCCCTGTTAGGGCTATGATTCAAATGAATGAGTGAGAGCCTAGAGGAGGTGGTAGGCGATGAGCGGAGGGCACGGTACGGTACGGAGAGGCAAGGCAACACCTTGACACACAGACACGGCGTATGCATTTATCATCTCACAGGGGTCAGTCAGAGTGGAGGAATGGGGGAAATAAGTAGATCTGCACGAGGGTGAGTAATTCCGTGGGCGAGCGAGTATTTGGTGGGAAATAAGAAGATAACTAATGTGAATATCCCGATGACAAGAGGCCAAAAGAGGAATAGCAACCGGTGAGGTGATTGACGCCACAAGTTTTGCAATCGAAAAGGAGTGGGAACAATGTCTTGTCTCGTCTCCTCTTGCCTTGCCAATCTTTTTGGCTTTTGAGAGGCAAAGCAATCAGCCAGAAACAAGAGAGAACGGTAAGGTAAGGTAATGTTAAAAATGAGCTGGGGTGTGTCTAAGTTCTTTTTGATGTGGAGGCGGCTCATAGCGGTGGGCTTGGTTGGGCATGGGCCCACAGTAGCTTAGCTTTAGGGGTGTGTCTTCTACGGTAACAACAGTAGCAGCAATAGCCAGGGGTTATTCCAATAAACCGTGTCCGAAATCCCATCATGCAGAAAGAGGATCTGTAGATGAGCCTAGGGGGGGCGTGTGATGTATTCTTCCAGAACATGGATGCAGTAGTAGCACATGCAACTATCCGAAAGTCCACCTTATTCTTGAGGCCAACCTCGAACCCGACGTCTTGGACCAAGACTTTTTTATCATGAACACAAATTGAGTCACGAGGATCGTGATCAACACGTATGCATTGTTCGTTCTCAGATAACCTTTTTTGGTTATCACCATCATCAGTCTTACGAAAGTACAACCCTGTTCGCTTGGTATCATTGTGTTTCTCCGTAGACACAATTGGATGTAATGTCTGGCTAATACACCACCATTTACAAAATGATGGTGTTTAGGAGAGATATGGGAAACGAGAGTCATATCACATGCTCACTTATTTACTGACCTACCTACCCTTGTTTTGTCTATCGTGTTCTTCTTGATTCCAGTTTACGCTTCTGAGATACGGCGGCGGTATGTAGATAACCGTCTACGAAGATTCTTCAGCCAATGCCACTACACAGATGGTGCATATCCCACGTTCGTGAGACTGAGAACGCAAGATACGGGTCGAAACGTTGCACATCAGGTCTCCAATCCCTGTTTTAGATGTGTGAGTTGAGGCTCACACAAACTTAATACTTAAGTCTATTAGATTCATGCCGTGTAATACCTGTTGAGTTGTCCGTTGTCATATGATCATCGCCAGCCAAAAATGAAGATCCCATTGGATCTGTTTTACTTTATGCAACTACAAGGGAATAATCTTGGCAGCGCAGGGGTTCCAAGCGACTACTCGATTAGGCCAGCAGCCAACCACGATTGGCTCATCAAATTCTTGCCCAGTCCTTCCCTGGCCAAGCCCAGAACCCACAGAGATTGACAGCTGGAACTCTAGTGCAGATTTACCCCGGCCCGGCTCTCTCACCTCTCCGCCAGCCGCGAAGCCACTTCTGCCCCATCCATCCCATCATGATCGAGAAGCATCATCATCATACATCATACATCATACATCGCAACGTCCTCAATAGCTCCGGGTTGCCAAGTCATCAATATGTAACGCTCCCCAGCAGCCTCATGTAGGCTCCTCCTGCAGCCGCAAGGACAAGATCTTTACAACATGATATTCCATGATGGTTATCAGTCATAGGCATTGGATGCATCGTGCTACCCTCATCCGTGGAACAGAGGCGATGTCTATCAGCAAGCAAAACAATGTCCATGCGCCGATTCATCACATGAACCACGATCTCCGTTGCCCACATCTTGGCGTTCAACTTATAACATCGTCGTGATGCTGTTGATGCATCAGTCTCAACGCACGCACACGCCGGCCGTCGTACCAGTCGCCTTCATCTTCCCCACATGCGCCTGTCGAAGCCTTGTCTAATGTCGTCCCCCGTTTCGTGCAAATCCGACGATGCAGCATGCAAGCCTCAGTGATAAGGATGCGCTTCGTCCCACCATCTTTCCAGGAATCGGCCTCGATTTTAGTGGGTGTAAAGGTTGCTCAAGCACCACCGTCCTCGGGTTTGAACGACGCACTGGCCCTCTTACGCCATAAGCTGGTCCCTGCATCCTTTATCTGCACTTCCTTTCACCTCCAAGGTCTCGAAAAATTCAACCTCCAAGAATTGTCTATACGGTGCATGGATATCCTACACGGTACTGTACGGCCCCGCGAACTCACCCCTCTCCCCACCGTGTCAAATCACTGTATAGGTAATTCTCACAATCCTCACGCGATCCACAAGACGACAATCCCCTCCTGTTGCATTCATCAGCTCGCCATTCCGCCGCCCGCCACGTCCTGCGTCTGTACGCATCCGAAATGTCCGCCCTCGCTCGTTCTGACACGCACGCATTTCGTATCCTCCTCCTCCCTCCCACCGGCGATGGTGCCCGTCTGACCACACGTTCGGCTAGAGATGAGAACAAGGTCGGGAAATGAGAGAACAAAGCAGAGAAATCAGAAAATATTAGGCAATCGAGTATTGAAGCGCCGGTTTTCGTTGTCAGTTCATGTGTTGTTGTGAGGCTATGGGAATATACGCCCAACACCCGCCAAAGGCATTACTTGGGGCACACCAAGCGCATTTCCCTTAGTGCCATAACGCCTTGTCAGCTTGCGATGGTGCAATCCTGGGGCCGTCAACCACTTTCCTAGCAATTCGGCCATCACGGACTAAGCGCCTGCAACCTTTAATCTTGCCAAAGTCAATTGATTGGAATTGGGTATCGAGTTGCCGAATATGGAGTCAATCACCTCTTTCCAACTCCCGATGTCGACATTGAAATATCGGACCATGTCCTGTCCTTGAAATCCTTCAATTGACCCGCCGGGTCTCCCGGTTCGATTTGTTTCATCTTTTCTACAAAGTTCCGGCACTGTTTCCAGCAATCCCTTTATTCCGGCTATTTCAAACTGTTAGGGTCTGAAATGAAGGATTTGGCTGATGCTATTGTTCACTCCACGAGCCGCAAGTCGGCTGGACACATCTTATCAGCCCACCACGAAGAGCCAAGAAACGAAACGTTGTGTTGCACAGCACAACAACTCATTAACTGCCACGCGTGCGAACTGGGAATTTTTTGGTCACATTTTGTCCAGTTGCATTGATGGTCGAGTCATTGAAACAAACTGCCTGAGAAACTACCCCACGGTCGTATCGAGCGAGCCCAGGTCACCTCCGTCTAGGACGGGAACCAGCAGGATATGCTTATAAGCAGATTCCAGCCCAGACCGAGACAACTCAGTTCCTCGCTTCGTCTACTTGATTGCGCCTGGCTCTCAACTGCTATCCGAAGAGGTTGAGAACGTGAATGTTCAATTGGCCCCTTGTGCCAAGGGAGTTATATTAACCAAATACCATGACTGGTAGTAATGTACCGTAGCACTTGTCCCATGTATTCATCCCAAAAGCTTGACCGAAGCCATGCTTATCTTTCTGTCGTTTTGACTAACCGGCCGCCAACCAAGCAAGCCGTTCTTTACCGCTCACAGACAACCCTGGCTCGAGAATACTTCTAAGTTCTCGGCAAAGAACTAACCGCCGAGCAAACCTCACGCGACCATTATTTGCCAGCCATTCTCAAATTGATGGTCTATGCACATTCCTTTCCCTTCTTGTGCTTAGTCTGCTGGCTACGCATCTGGACCCTGATACGAGCCGAATCCTCGCCCTCGTTGATCCATTCATCTATCCCCTAGCAAGTTTATCTGCTGCCTAGTTCCAGCAAGCCAAACTCCCGGAGACGTGCCTATCAAGATTGCCTCTCTTTCTTGTTGGCCTCGACTCTAGGAGAACCCTGTTAGCTTGCTCTGTTCTCCACCAAAAAGTTGTCCTGGCTGGCTTTTGTCTCCTCCTGCGCAAGTTTCCGTGAAACTACTGTTAACTGGCCAATCATGGCTTAGCCTCTCCGACAGCCGATGACCGACAACCTCTTCCCTCGAGAAGACAATTCTCTTGTTGTGTGCTGACAACTCTAGGATCACAAGGACATGAAGCGAACAATGATGCGTTGAATATACGGTTCGTTATTTACTGTTTGCGGTTATTGCAATACCTAGAAGATATAAAACATGAACTTTAATGACATTTCATGCATTATGCCAATCAAACTGATATCCTAACAATTTAACCCTTCCGTCACATCGAGCTCGCCTGCTTGCTTGCTCGCTCATCTCAGCTCAGTCAACCATGAAGCAACAATAAGAAGAATGAATACAAAAAAAAACAATCCCCTTTCCGACTTCACTCCAATGCCCTAAAATCCGTCATGAGTTGCCATATTTTACCGTCATTGTAGTGATGCACCCTGTGCGCTAACGCTCCTCCCATACAAATCAGCCTTAAAAACACCAGTACTTTGTCTGTCACACAAACACCCTTTCCCATCACGCCAGTTGCAATGCTCGCCCAGTCTTTTCCCCCTTCTTCCTTGAAACATGAGTATCGTCTGACATATATCGCCTCCTATAAAGTGGTTTTGGACCGTCCCTCCAGGGGCCAGCCGGTAGAAGTATAGATTACAGCCCTGCCTCTTACTGAGTTCTATAGAACTTCTTGTAGAGGAGATGCAGCAGCAGATTAACGTTGAGTTTGAGACTGCCCTCGAACAGAGTCATGAACTGATGCGCCTCGAACTGGGCCTGCAAGAGGTCCTCAATGGGCACCAGAGCACTGGCTCCGGGGATCTGGATGTGTCCTCGCGAACCCTCAAGGCTGAAGACACCTACTTCGTCACATGAGATGGTCATGTTGATCTTCTCAAAGTCGTTGATGCCACTCCATGACACCAGCACACCCTTCTCGGAGAGAGCACGCGCGCTGTACTTGTAACTGCCGAACTTGGGTACGCGGCCGCTACGTTCTAGTTCACGCTGGTGGTTGTATTGCTTGGTGAAGGGTAGCAAGAACTTCTTGCGGCTATTAAGATGTTAGTCATTGTATTACAGTCACGTTACAGAAGATACTTACCCCTTCTTGTTCTGCAGGGTCGCCATTGCTGACTCAATGTAGTCATCGTAACTCTTGCGCTGCTGCTCGAGATACTTGGCCTTCTCGTGCAAGTTACTTAGTGTCATGCGTACACCTTCCAACTCTCGCTGTCGCTGAACCCTTCTGCGGCTCTTTGTGCGAATATCAAGCGCAATGGCGTTGAGGACATCCTGGTAGTAGTTGTGCTTGGTGATGCGTCCCAGCTTCTCAAGTCGCATAATGTTCTCTAGAGCTGTGCGCTTAAGCTCTTGGTATGTCATGCGTGTTACGTCGATCATGTTGGCATCAGAGTAGGCTCCACGAGTGTTGCTGCCAACAGAGAACTCGTCGCGGAGGAGCATGCGCCACTTGTGATCATCCTCTGGGGAAATGGGCTTGACGAGAATTTCCAGGAGATTGGCGCCAGTCTGCACACGAATAATATACAGCACGCATCGCTTGGTCTCCATGAAGAGTGCCTTGACATCAGCCTCAGGGTCGTCGACATCATGGAGCTTGGGTGTCAAGAACATGTGGATATCTGAAGAGCCTGCAGCGTTCATCTCGTTCTCGTTGTTCTTAGCACTGCCGAGATCGTGCATGATTTCCCGCAGGACGTCGTCGCGGCTGGGGCACATTGTCTGAAGCTCAGCGGCCACCAGGTTGTGAATAGAGAAGACGTCTGTCATCTTGATGTATAATGTTGGCTTGTTCTTGGCGTAAAGATCGTTGAATTCATCAATATCAAATGTCCTCTCGGCATCGGGCACTGCAATCAGGTCGCTGGTAATTTGGTGCAGGCGCTCAACAGACTCTGCAACAAAAGCGTTCAGGGGTTGTAGGTATACGTTCTCACCACCAAACGGTCGGCCAGAAGCGATTTGGCTGATGACCTTGGCGACCTCGCTGAGGTTTCGCTTTTGCAGAGGGCTCAGCGCCTTCTCAATAACACCGACGTTTTCAGGGGCAACAACTGCTGGTTGCAAGTAAAATCGCCAAAGCCAGCTGGAGACAACTTGTAGAAGGTTCTCTGGAGGTTCTCGCTTGAATTGCTGTCGTAGATTCTCGAAGATCTGGTTGCAGACAAATCGAAGGCCGTAAGGCATCTTGTGCAGGAAGTCCTCAAGGGCGAGGAAAAATTGGTCGCAGATCTCTCGAAGATCACGCAAGTGGTCGATGAAGAGGCGGCGAGTCTCGGGGTCGCGAATAGCAACTTCTCGAGGGACATCAAGCGGCCTTTGATCAGGTCGACCGGTAGCCAGCTCAGTATTGTTGATGGCTGATCGGTAAATCTGCATGGGATCACTCTCAAGATCCAGAGCAGGATCTTCAACGATGTTGTCTCTGATCAGAGGACCGAGAAGATCTCGAAGGTACTTGCGATCTCTTGGTGAGCGAGTGTAGTTGTTGAGAAGCTTAGACCAGAAGAAGTTGCCGCGGATGAAGTCCTGAACATCTCGCGCGCTGACAATTTCCTCGCGAATTGATCGGGCGATCAACTTGAGCAGGTAGTACTCCTCTCGTCGCTTCTGGGCATAACCGAAGAGGCTCATCATCAATAACTCGATGCGCTTGCACTCCTTCTCAGCTGTTCCTTGCTCACGAATGCGCTTGAACAGACGAGCAAGGTACTGTGGCTGGGTTTGCAAGTTGAAGAAGAGTTGCTGGTAGGATTCGAGCTTCTTGCGCGAGCTCTTGTTGAGTGCTTTGAGATCAAACTGGTTGGCAGAAGACATGGAGCTGTTGGCGATGAAGTGCATTGAGTTGCCTCCGTAGTTATGTTGATGTCTCACGACTTCGTCGAGTGTAATCTTGTTCTTGACCAGGAGGGCAATCTTGATATCAAGTTGATCGATGTAGTTCTCCAGCATCTCGTTCTGTCGAACTTGTTGAACGACTGTCTTGCGGATACGTTCAAACTCGATTTCCTCGTTGAAGTCGAAGTCACTGTCGTTAAGAAGATGGACAAAGTTCTTGACGGCGTTGACTGGAGGGTTCTTTCCAGTGGTCAAGCTCTTGTAGGCCTCGCCTTGAACCTTGGCACGGACAAAACTCTGGATCTTGATGACCTTTTGCATGTTCTCGTTGTAGAAGCGCTTCTTCTCCTCAAATCGAGCCCGTACGATGAAACCTCGGGCTGCGGTCTGGAAGGCAACAATACATTCCTCCTCTTGCTCTAATTCGGCCATAATATCCTCAACTCTGGCACGCTCCATCATGGCTCGTAAAATACTTTGGAGATCAATGATCTTAGGAGTATGAGATTCAAGCTCGTCGAGGAACGCCTGGTGCTGCTGGCGGTACAAGAATCCCCGAATGTTGCCCTGGAGGGCTGTGACCTGAGGTTCTTGCTCCTCGAGCTGTTCAAGGGTGGCTGCAACTCTTTGGCGTTCAAGCATGGCCCTGATAAGACCTTGAAGGCCAATGAATGCAGGTTCATTCTCCTTAAGAGCATCGAGAGTATTAGCAACATCTCTCCTCACAGCAGCAGCGCGAGCAAAGGCTTGAAGCTGCTCAACGCCAGTCGTGTGCTTGTTAAGCTCAGCTCTTAATGTCTTGTCATCTTTGCGAGCGCGGAGTCCACGGGCAAAAGCTTGAAGTCGTTCCACTGCTGGGGCATGTTGGCTAAGTTCAGTTCGTAGTGCCTGGTCATTCTGGCGAACGCAGAGTCCCCGAGCTAGAGCTTGGAGTTGCTCAATCGCAGGGCTATGCTTGTTGAGCTCAGATCGTAGAGCCATGTCGTCCTGACGAGCGCGGAATCCACGGGCAAAGGCCTGGAGCTTCTTCCATTGGGGACCAAAGGAGCGTAGATGCTGCTGCTCGCGGTTGACCTGAGTTCTAGTCAGCAATGCCCTCGCCGCTGCCTGCAGGTCAACAATCGCTGGGGATTCCGCCTCCAACTCTTCAAGATCCTGGTCGACTTTGCCTCGTAGCAAAGCTCCACGGGCTGCTGCTTGCAGCTTCTCGACAATACCAGAAGATTCCTTAGTCTCTTGATATTGCGCAACATGACTCTTGCGGGCCAAAAAGCCCCTGGAGATTGCTTGGATCTCCCTGATAGGCCCTCTACATTTCGCAAGCTGAGCAGTCACATTTCGTACCTGGTTTCGAGCCTTGTTGGCCCTGATCATGGTTTGCAACTCCAAAATATCGGGCTCGAGCGCTTCCAGGATCTGGTCGCGTCGATCCAACCTTCGTCGTGCCAGGAATCCGCGTGCTGAGCTCTGCAGTTGGATAGCAAAGCGCTTCATCTGCAGTCGATAGTCCATGATTTGTCGTGTAAAGTCTCCTCGAATGCGAGATTGGAGGTCTATTAACCACTCCTCCTGATCCCAGAGGGTCTGCATTGTCTCACCAAGCTTCACACGAAGGAGAGCACCTCGGATTTGTGCCTGCATATCAACGATGGACTCCTCGTTCTCTCGCAGCTCCCTTTCAATCCTTTCCTCCTCAGTCTCTTCTGGTTCAGGCTCGGGCTCAGGAACACCAAAGTCGGCACTCATATTTCCGAAACTAGGCATTGTAACGCCGAGTTTATCGAGACCTTTCTGCATAGCTTCCAATTCATGATGTTCGAATTCAAGCTGGCCGACGAGGTTGCCTATCCTGAAGTCGACTATGCCCTTGCGGAATAGAAGCCAACTCAGGGCATGAATACAGTAGATAACCTTGGGAATGTTCTTTTTCTCGTATAGATCAATCAGCTCGAAGCGGAACAGGTCGGGTAGCTCAACTTCGTCCAGGTATCGGAAGAATATAGCAATATTGTCGGAGTGTCGATATTGGAGCCTGGGGTGTTGGAAGATTCGGTAACGTCGATCTGGATTCAGAGCTTCGACCACCTCTGCGAGCGTGACACCATCACGGAGCGCCTCCTCAAGCTCAACAATAGGAGGAATAGATTTATGGATGACATCCTCGATCCATTCCTTGGCTTCACCGATATGGCAAAGGTATTCGTAGGCTTGAAGGAACTGACGCTGTTTGTCCATCCAGTTGCGCCCTTCCCAGCTGTAGCCAGTGGACTTCTGGCTTTGGCCACCATTGCTCCTATCGGCTCGTTGCAATCTTCGTCGACCGCGCAAGCCAACAACTTCTTGCGCTGGTGAGGTGATGGTAAAGTCTTCAGGTGAGTCAGACGATACGAGACGCGAAAGTGTCCTTAATTGACTTGTGGAAGACTTGCCCAGTCCTTCCAACTCATCCCTAGCTATGTGCGTGCTATGCACATGATGGGGTGATGAAGGAGCTTGGGTAGCTTCTGGTGGCAGAAACGAGTCGGACCGAGTGAGCAGCATAGAATTTGGTCGCATCGGTAGCGGGCGAGAAGGCGATGACGTTTTTACTGGCGACGTCTTGATTGGTGAAGTTGATGTTTTTGTTGGCGACATGTGGCCATCAATGTGCGCCATTGACAGTTTGCCAATATCGACGCTCTTACCGCGATCATGGCGAGGGACTGCATGGGGAGGCGTTGAAGGAGGCGTGGATGCTGGAGCCTGTGGGAGTGGACGAAGAGAATGCCGAGCTGAGCTATAGATATTTTCGGGGGCTTTCTTTGAGGTCATATTTTCCCCAGTTTCAAAGGTCTTTGCCCTTGCCCTGACATCGCTCTGCGCTCGCTTGTGGCCATGCACTGTAGCTCCGTAACCAGCTGAACTAGAGGCGGACGTATATTGACTATTGAGGCTGTGGTCTGAGGCGTGGGAGTAGCCTGATGAAGCGGAGGATGACGTTGTCGAGGGGAAACGGTTGAGGAGAGAAGGCGAGATGTTGGAGTTGGAGGCGAAGTCGATTGTATGCGACTGGCGGAGAGGCCGTAGGTGTTGATGAGATTGTGGTTGCGATTGCGATTGCGATTGACTTGGAGAATGGTGTTGAGTTTGGAAATAATGTGTACGGGACGACATTGTTCAAGTCTTTTAAGAAGGGAGTCGCTGGCCAAGCCCGCAAACTCTTGTCTCGTCTTTTCTTGATTTTGTCTTTTGAGTCTCTGCTCAGGAACGTAGTGAATCGATTTTCCGTCTGTGACGTTAACGCATTGTTTCGAGCGTTGCTCGGCTTCGTCTTGTCAGAGGAATGCTGTATCAAGGCGTAGCGGCTTGGAATCCTTCAACATCCAAGACAAGCTGAATTATGTGCACGAGATGAAAGTGTAAAAGCGAAAAATAACAAAACACCAAAGTCAAGGTGTTGCAGGATCAAAGAATAGGATGCTAGTGCCAATACAAGCAGCGCAAATGCCGTCACTTTGTTCTTGTGACGAGACAATAAGACGAGTTTATGCCCAAGAAAATGAACTCTAGGACCTATGGGATGCTATAGCGAGCGAGTGAGCGTCAAGGCACCCGATGGCGGGGCGTTGGATTTGCCGGAGTAAACAAAACAACGGGCAACCGCCCAGCAACGGCCTCTGTGCCTAGTCCCGATTGGTGACATGCGGCTGATGATCCGCTTTTATGTCTGTCTGGCTTATCCTTGCAAAGTCTCTCATTTGTTCAACATTGTCAGTTTTTATGCGGTTCAGAAGCAATTATTATGCGCTGTGAAGTGTTCTTTACGTGTGGTCTTTCAATTGATATTTGCATATATGAACAAGTAAACATTATAAGTGAATTCGAGTTGTGTTATCTATATACTGGTCTGTATCGAGTAGACTCCAGCTCCCCTTGCAGATCTAGTGTCACAGCTCTCCAGGTCGTCAATCAAAACACGCAAAACTCCATATTGTGGATGCTCAGCCTGTATCTGACGAAGTTTATTGCCAGATTGGCAGTCTAACCAGGTCAAAGCATCATCAGTCCACAATTGGTCAACTTGTTGAGTGTTGGAGATCCTTGCTCGAGCAAGGATGTTGGTTGTACGCATGGGTTGGTCACCCTGCTACCCTAGAGCCATGGATCGCCATATAAATCTTCTCGACTGAGGCTTTGTTTCTTGACAACCTACCAGGGTTTGTAAAAGCTAGATGCGCTTCAATTCCAGTATGATAGGTAAGCTTAACATACCATGAGAAATATACACAGGTAGTCAATGCTACTGTAGATCAGAGACTGGTTGCAACCTCACAAGTAACACATAACACAAGAAACAAGACAGAAAACGGGTATACCGTCTGTACAACCAAAACAGGCTGGGAGCATGATGTCTCTGTCCTGTCGGTGTCAATGGTTCTATTGATAAAAACATGCTTGAATGACAGAAAAGCCAAAGTCGAGCAAACATCCATCAGCACATGTTTGCGCCCCGCGTCGTCAGCGGTGAGCCACGACAGCTTGGAAGCTTTTTTGATGCTGTGGTTTAGTGGGGTTATATGAGGTCATCAGCGCAGAGCCAGTCCCAAAGCAATTGGCCCGAGCTGCGAACCCCATCGGATCAGAATCATTTGAATCTTTGAAGCTCCAACCCTTGTCAACCGAGTTTTGACTTTTAAACTTCTCTACACCGTCGACCGCGATAAATCGTTTCAATTGATCTGTATCTATAAAGATCGCTGATTTCATACTATCCATTTGCATAAGGGTGTTGATCTCTCGGGAGCCGCAATGGCGTCAAAGCAACGTCCATCAGTCCTGGTACTTATCATCAACTCTGCGCGCGTCCACGAATAGTGCTAATACCATTCAGGTTACGGACGCGAGACAGAGACCACCCCAAAGAAGAGTTCTCCAACGACAAGACACTGGTGCAGGCGCCGGAGGATCTCAAGCACCAATGCGTTTCATGACCGTCGACAATGTTCTTCAGTACAACTCTCAAATCCCTTCAGGCCAGCCACGCGGTCCTCCAGCACCAGTCCCCCCAGGACGACATCCAGGACCCGCAGGCGGTTCCCTAAGTCGCCGAGTCTCTTCAGGCGGTCTACCCAATGCTCAGTCTCGCACCGGCCAGCCAATGCCCTCGAGAACGACAAAGATAAGCGAGAAGCTGGTACTTCTGCCGGAAACAGGTGATAACGACGATGACGTCGACGAGGAAATCGAGAGCGAGTCGGTGCTCGCGCGCCGTGTACACGATGATGAGGATCGACCTCTGAAAGACGAAGAGCTGGATGTCCTCAAGAAACGGGGTGGAATTCGCGGAAAGAGTTTTGCTGAGAGGCTGTCCAAGATGCAGAGAACAGACAAGGTTAGCAGACTGACAGCCTACTGTACTGCGCAAGCCTACAAGATCAAGCCGACTGCCGAGTTCCTGCGCAAGAAACATGAGGCTAAAACAAAAATTTACGACGACTGTCTATACGTCATCTACGCCCTGCCACTACTCAACGGTACTGATGGTTATCGAGTCCGAAGCCGACCTATTCTTAAAACTCCCGGAACTGGAAAGACGGTTCTCGATCTGGAAATCGAACGCAGCGAACAACGGGACCATCATGAAGGATACTTTGAGGATGATGCATACGAAAATCCTAGTCCTGAGCGTGGCCATGAAATGCCTTCTCACCTTACTGATCGCCCATCAACTCCTGAGCGCAGCAACCCCTTCCGCCACGACGATGACGTCTCATCCATGAACCGACTTGCGCCCGATGCAAAGAACTTTGCCGAAATGTTTGTGTACTCATACGGTGTTGTCGTCTTCTGGAACTTTACCGAGCACCAAGAGAAGGATATCCTTGCCGACTTAACTTTTGCCGATGCCGACGCTACGGAGAATGGCGCTACTAGTCTTCTCACTCGACCCTTGGACCAGGAGGACTATGAGACTGAAGAGTTCCATTTCGAGTACAGCGCTGATATCAAGCGTCCTCGCATCTTTAACGACATGATCACTCTTCTACCGCGATCTGATCATATGATCAAACTCACTATCAGCCATGCTATTGCTCAAAGTACACGGCTGTGTTTCTTTGAAGAACGCATGAGTGAGACTATGATAAGTGCTCAGCACGTGCCCAAGACGCTGGCTCTAACAGGAGAGCTTAACATGACCCGCACTGAAATCGTGCGTATGTTAGGCCAACTCTTCAAGAGCCGGGTCGATATCAATCTCTGTAAGTTTATTCACCCTAAACTACGGTATCTTAGTCTAACTATTCTACAGCGTCCAATATCCTTGATGTTCCCAACTTCTTCTGGGACTCTGAACCAACTTTACATCCTCTCTATGCCGCCATCCGCGAGTACCTTGAGATCGACCCACGCATCAAGGTTCTCAACGAGCGATGTCGTGTCTTCCTCGATCTTGCCGAGATACTGTCCGACTCCGTTGCCGACGCAAAGATGAGCTACATTACTTGGATCGTCATTGTCCTGATTATCGTTAGCATCATGGTTACCGTAACAGAAGTAGCCATCCGGTTCGGCATGCTCAGCAAGGCAAAAGGTACTGGTATTGATCCTGCTATCATCGTACCGGCTCTTGGTGACGGCGTATCTGGACAAGGACATGTTGCCTTGCCACCGAGTGACCTTGAAATACTGGCGCAGACATTGGGCCTGCAATCTAACGCCTCGTTCGACGATGTTCAGCAGAGTATTTTGGCTCTGAGAAAGAAGACCCTTCCTGATGCCTCGATTGTACATGCTTCGCACGAGGATATCTGAGATCGACACATCCTATTTCTTATATTTCGCATAGCACGGCGTTCATGGACGGCACTTATTCCAAGATTGTCTTTTCCTCATAAAAATGTTTACCAGGGTGGTGTTTTGTTAGAATGGACATCAATCCAACTAGGTTCGCAGCCTTTGTCTATCTAGCACAGGAGTTCTTCGGGAATAAAATATTTTCGCTTTCACTAGACTATCAGGTATAATACACATGTCAAATGCAGATACACAGCAACGCAGGCATTAATGTAGAGTATCTATTCTTACTCTGAAAATGTAAACCCTATTCAAGAAATTGAAGAAACAACCAAAGTTGTATAGAAAAGGCCCACATAGTTTCCGGGCCTGCACATTTTCGAAAAAACCCATAGCCCATGATCATGATAGTAATAACATCCTCAGTCTCCAATCTCCCTCCCGATCCTGCTTCGTGGTGGGCGAGTCCGCGGGGAGCCGCCGGATATCAAGTACAAATAGAATTTTACCAGATGTCGATCCATGCTACACACCCAGCAGAGATCCCAAGAAGCGAAGAAAAAGACGCCGAAAAAGAAGCAGTTCGCCTTTGCCAGTCTTCACTCGCCCGATCGTCTATAAAAAGGTCATGTATTAAAAGTGAGAATATCCGATCTCAAGAGCGCACCAAGTTTACCGGGACTGCTGCTCGACGGGCTTGTAAGCGGCGGCGGCGGCGGCAGCAGCCTGTTGGCTCTTGCGGTTCTTGTTGTCGAGTTCGGCCTTGCTGTAGATGGCAGCACCAAGCATTGTGACGGCCATACCAGCACCGTTAAGCAGGTCGATGGTCACGTCGAAGAGGAAGATGCCGAGGGCAACGGTCAAGCACTGCTTGAGGTTACCGCAGACGGTCATGGTCAGAGCACCAGCAAGCTTGTTGGTGTTGAAAGACGAGATGTTGAGCAGAAGGGCGAGAAAACCGTTTCCGAACAGCGAGGCGAAAGCGGGGGGGAGAGAAACGTCTCCAGAGGTAATAAGCTTGTGGAAGCCGCTGACTTCACCGGTGGCAGTAGCGCAAGCCAGAGCCTGAAGAGCGGCGAGAGGAGACATGCGGAGGAGGAACTCGATCGGGGGGAGAGCGAGAGAGCCAGTCATGAATCGGTTGGTGACGACAGTCTATAAAATGGTTAATTAAGAGTTTAAGCCATGTCAGGACAGGGCGTACCTTGAGAGCAGCGAGCACGACACCAAGAATGGTGAGAAGGAAACCGGCATCAGTGAAGCTCATCTCACCCAGGGTGGTCATGGCAGCACCGATGATAAGAGGCAGGAGAGAAAGGTATGTCATGCTGCTGTAGGTTCGGCCGTAGTAAGTGCGGTAGATAAGGATAGTGAAGATCGGGCAGAGCATGCGCATGGTCTGGTAGAAGGGAACAGAGACCATAGCGAGAGACAAGTTGGAAACGGCGATATTGGCAGTGAAGAGAGCACTGAAAGCAACGAGGGCGAGGTTCTCGCGGCGTCCCAATCGTGAGAGCTTAAAGTAACCCATTTGCATCATGACATAGGTGCCGATACTGGCAAATGAGGCGTGGAGGAAAGTTAAGAGCCATGGGAAGTGGAACTATTGGAAGCGCATGTTAGTATCTACACTATCAGGGTGCCATATGTGATTCAGGTCGTCGTCAACTTACCATTCCCAGAACAAGCTTGTTGTAAAGAGTGAGGAGCAGAGAGAAGAAAAAGTAGGTTCCGAGCCATGCGAACTTGACGGTGCTGGGGATAGAGTACTCGTGCTCAAGGTTATTGTTCTTGGGAGGCTCGGCTCGGCCAGCGTCGCTCTCGACATCGAGCTCGCCCTTGATATCACGCTCTCTCTCCTCGGCGGAGAGGAGAGGAAGAGGCTCCTCGTTGTTGGGACGGGAAGACATGGTGATGGATGCGCCTGAGATTCGTGGGGATGCGATCAGGTACCGTTGACGAACGTTAAGGTTATCGTGGGGTCTCTAGCATAACCCGGAGTCGACTCAATCAATAACGATGAACCGACTATGAAATCCGCAAGCGCAGTCGATTACCGACAAGATGCAAATGCAGACCAAGGTGCAGCCGAGTCTTTGATGTAGTTGTAGGTAGTTGTTAAGTGGAAACGTAACACGGAGATAGATGGGAAGCGAAAGAAAATACAGGGGCCAAGCCAATGGAGAAGGGGGCGGAGGCGCGTAATATGATGGAATAAAGCGAGCGATTGGACCCAGACAGGGAGATGAATATGGAGACAGACAAGACGAGACAGGCAAAAATCAAGTACTGATCCCAGGTAAGAAAATGATCTTGCACAACACGCACACACAAAAAAGAAGAGAAAGTTGTGAAGAGTTGTTTCTTTCAAAGGGGCTCGAAAATGAGGGATAAGAGAGAGTTTAAAGTGACGGGACGGGGAAGAAGGAAAAAAGAGTTGGGAGGCAGAAAAAGGGAGGAAGGTTTTTAGGGAGACAAGCCCAAAAAAGCATCTCAGGCTTACTGTACTTATGTGATCTGTACCCCCCAAAATCGATATCTACGGGGAGGTTCGGAGTCTTCAGTGATTGATAGCGGGGGTGGTTGCCAAAGGGAGTAGTCAGCGGGGCCTTGCAAGTGGCTTACAAAAACGAAGCTATTGGATCGTCGTGCGGAGTTTGGAGGAAAAGCCACTGGAGTGTGAGTCGAGGTACACTGAGGCGAGGTACCTTGTGGCGTCTGTGTCAAGCTTTAGTGAACAACTGTCAGCATTGGCGGAACCTACTCGCAGTAACCATATGGAACCAGCCTTGATTAGGTAGCCATGCTTGGGTGGGTTATTGTTCCAAATGGATTGGATTCTTGAATCCTGCAGTGGGAAATTAAGGTGATCGCTATTACATAGGCAGTGACAGTAGTGATTGATAGAGTTCCGCACCAGATCTCACCTAGCAGCACATACTTTACCTGCTACGGATAGAGAGGTTAGAAACCTTTCCACTGTACAACCGTTAGAGGATCAATCTCATCTTGTCCCTCTTCACCAACCAACCAACGCAAACTCAATTCATTCAGCAAACAAGCTTACAAGGATGCTTGAATGAAGACTCGGGACTACTCCCTCCAATGACCCAATGCAGGAAAGGACTTTCGATAAATCGATTTTATTACCGCCTTTGGAACGCGGTCCTGTTACCTGTGCATGCATAGTCCAGGGGTTCAGAAGAACCTAACGCGATGGCACTCTACTCTAATCAGAAAAGGGGGCGGGGGCATCTCATTGCAGACCAGGAATACAGCATCTCAGGCCAATCACAACATCTCGTGTTGACAATTCTAGCAAGTCACTGGATTGGGTGATGTAGGCTAATGAGAGAGGCGTCAGTAGTTTTATGCTGATATGAGTTGATACAATATCGAATATGGAGCTGAACAGACTGACAGACTGGCCCAGACTGCTCAGGGTTATCTTCTTGGTCTGATCACGGAGAAAAGGAATTTCTTCTTCCAAGTGGGTATAATAAAACTCTACTAACAATAAAACAGTATCCGTTTGTACTCGGTATTTGTTCATAGTATTCTCAACACCCGCTTTCACAGCACGGATCTCATGTGGACATAACTCAATCTCTATGGGTATTACAAGCGAGAAAGGGCACGTCATTCTCTAGTTAGAGTTGATTTATACCCGCACATGTACGTGTTGAGCCGCGTTGTCGTGAAACGGGCCAAGCATCACCCGTCTATCATCAAGAATACGCAAGTTTGGGGTTACGTAGGCCAAGGGACAGTGGGAGAAAATCGATGTAGTTGTTCCGCGTATTCATGGCTATTTTTATATGCATCGGCACTTGCTCTCTACTCTAACGGCACTCAGAAAGATCAGCACTGTTATGAGACTGTAAGCGTTTAGTTGTTGAGGTCAGTCCGTGATTGGACCTCAATACGATTATCAGTGAGCAACACGAACCACATCTGCAGAGAGTGTCAGACGGATGTTTCCTTTTGACGTGTTTAGAGAAAGAAAGAGGAAAAACACCATTGAAAATCTGTCACAAGACCAATTCCAATAACTAAAAAAGGGAGTAAAAAGGCCGTTGACTTTTGCGCCATCCAAAGCCGTTATTTCCGCCCCATTCATTGTTGCGTCGCCTCAAACTCAGGCGCCTTAACAGGTTTGAATAGCCTTGGCAGATTCCTACGGTTTGCACAGCAATCCAAATTTTCTCCCACGCCATGAGACTCCATTTGCCGTTGATCCGATAATTTGTTCTTGGCAGTAAGTATCAGAATTCCAACGAAACTGCCCCTGAGAATCTTGTTAGTTGATGTCTCAGATTCTCGATAACTTTATTTGTCACTATCCGTTGGGTGATTCAGAAGATCAGTCTATGAATGCAAGGATCTGATTGTGTCTCAGCCCCAGAAAGCCGATGCCGCCCTTACAGAGCCCCCTGCTTATGATGCTAGAATCCTTCTGGGCAGGAGTCTTTAGTTCGAAGAATGTCGCCTTATGAGGATGGAGAGGCAGGGATGCTAATACATAGTCTGACGGGAAATGTAACCGTGATTTCTGCAATGATGATTATCGATATTTCAGGGCAATACGATGTCGATCTTGATGCTCCAGTGTAGGATCAATTTCGTCTAGACTTGCATTCTATAATAATCACAGTAACTACTTATGCAGATATCTATGCTCCGAAATCCAAAGCCACACAACAACAACACACTTCCAGTCTTCATACAGTAGGGGGCAAAAAGTATGAATCCAAATGCAAGTACCTGGCCTGCCCCTAACCTGATTAGGCACGCGTTTTTCCCTGCAGCTTTTACATGCTAATTTCTTCCCTACAATACACATCACAACACTATAATAATGCCTTAAGGCAAGGAATTATTGCCTTTATTACAGTCTTGTATATATGAATTATATAGGCAAGGGCTTATACACTTATAGATTAAAAAGCATTTCCCTAATATCCCTCTTAGTATAATTAAAATAACCTTATACTATAAGGCATAATGTGAAGCTAATAATATATCCCTGCTATAATTAGGCGCGCTATGTAAGCTTATAGAAGAGCAATAGGATTAGATTTATAATGCTATTATAACTAATCTATATATAATAATAAGAGATTTGCTTGATTCTGTTAATAATGCTATTAAGCTGCATTCCTTATAATACCTCTTATATAAGATAAATAAGAGAAAATGGATATAGAAGAAATATATAGCTTTAATGCTGCTATAGGCATGTAAAAGGCTTAATTAGGCTATATAATATTAAGGCATTAATTAGTGAAGGGTTAAATGGAGTAATAAGTATATAGTCTGCTGCGGTCAGGGCATAAGACCTATCTAGACCTTTCTATTGCCTTATAAAGCCCTTTATATATAGGATATTAGTAAGGCTAGGAGATAAGGTGCTGTATAGTAGATGTTCTAGGCTGCCTTTAGTTATAGATCTTGTATGCCCTTAGTGCCTCTTGTTAGTAATATTAATGCTATTAGTATCTATAATCTTTATTCTATTATACTGCTATAGTTTCTTTAGCTAGGTAATATCTTTATATATAATAA
>JAAOAQ010000017.1:0-193041 GCA_013396025.1 Fusarium phyllophilum | reverse complement strand
GGTTGCAGGGAGGGGGAAGCGGAGAGGGGGAGCAGTGCAGTCAGTTCAGTTTACAGCTTTGATGTAGGAAGCTCTCTATGGAAGTGTTTAATTCTGACAGAGCTCGAATAGTGACCAATTGAGTAGTGACCAACTTCTAAATCAGTGATATTATGCTTGATAAAGACCCTGGATTACTCTTGGCAGCTGAGGTCTAGAGTGAACTACCTACGGCCTATGAATAGCTTCCCCGCACCATGAGTCGATGTTTTGAGTATCAAGAACTGTCATACTCAGATCATGCCGCATCACGATGAGAGACTATACCAAGCAAAAGAAAATTTACCAGGGGGAGCAAACTTTCCCATATCATCATATCAGGTTCCGAAACGTCCGATAAATCACGTCTTGGAAATGCCATCACGTGGATATCGGGTTCTTGATGTCGGCCGAGAGAGAGAGCAATTGCACATCATGTGTAAAGTAACATGACCATACAGTAGTTTTGTTCCATCCAAATGTGGTTACAACGTAAAGCCATCGATAGTGCGTTAGCAGAAACATGCCATGGCTTGCTTGTAAAGAGGGGGTTCGCGCGGGGTTGGAGAAACGATGCTCGTTTTGTCGAGACGTGCAGAGAGAGAGAGAGAGAGAGAGAGAGCTCCAAGAGTAGTGTAAAGTAGGGTGACGTGCATCTTATGGTTAGGTCTCTGGATGATGAAACCCGAAAGAGTCACAAGAATGAACCATCACCAATTCAATATTGGTGAAACGAAAACCACGGCAGGCATTTCTTGTTGCTACCTAGCATCTCGCTCAATGGTACTCCGTAAGCTGGGGGGGGCTCAATCGGCATCACCCCACTCCGACAGGTAGCGCCTCCGGGGCGGAAGATCCGGTAAAGCTTAAGGGCACATCGCAGTGCTAAAACCCGCTCCTCTACGGAGTAAATGCTTCACTAATTATACGGTGACAGTGTTGTTTTCTGTACGACTCCGCAAGTCGTACCGATGAGACGAGACGAACGGCGTCAGGGGATATTGGGTGAAGAATGAGTTGCAGATCACAGAGAAGGGAAAACACGAAAACGTTCCCCGCATTCGTGCTGGACCAATTCCATCTCGTCAAAATCTCCCCAGATGCTCGGCAGATAACGAGACGTACGGAGGAGGAGCAAATGATAAGACGGCAAGCCAAGATATGCGTTATGACTCTCAGAAACGAGGTGACTTGCATCAAGAGCATACGCAATACCACGCAATTAGCATGCCTCGCAGCGTCATCATCGTTAGACCTGCCCTCTCATCATCATCATCATCTCCCCCTTCTCCTCGAGTTGTATTGTGTTGTAATGTAATGTAGCTGATGCATATCTCATTTCACTTTCTCTTCTCATCCTTCTGATTGCGGATGTGGCTGCGTATATGGCGTTTCTTTTTGAGGCGACCGTCATTCTCCCATGGTAACGTCGGTGAGCAGCGGAGACAAAGTAAACTCAATTTGGACAGTCCCTTCCAGCCTTCTTCTCCTCCTACGGGGTATTTCTCTCCTCTACGTAGGTGTAATGTATGAAGGGTCCTTCTTTTTCGCCCGTTCTCTCTCTGCCTTGTTTTTATCGCCACATAAAGGGTCTTCCGCTATTCCCAGCCGTGAGGGTGAGGGCGTACACACGGAAACACTGCAACGAAGATCACTGTAATGTACGGGAATGGTTTTTGGTACATGTAATATCCACTCACACAGCTCTCTTTTTGGTTGGCATTGCCTATCATGCCGGACGATCAGGGTAGCAGACATCATTTTGAGGCTGGACCCCTTTGAAGATCCCCTCAGAGTGTTAAAGATGAGCGGTTGTGACCCACGAGGCTTGGCTATCATGCAAAACACCAAGAGGATGGCCTCGGCATGGCATGATGAGATGAAGGTTTTTACTTGGTATACCCTCAATCAGATCATCGATGTTGTGCTTGCTTTCTTGGCCCGTGGGTCCTGTTAACACCATGAACTCAGACCAAGAGAACCCTTGACCCCACCTAACCGCCGATAGTTGATGTTCTGATACCCAAGGGGCTGGAGATAGTTGCATATTCAGTTTAGTTCTTATAGACGAGACAATTAATAGCAGTATATGCAGTGGTGCTCGGATATCTGCTTCCTGGGGAACAGCGGCAGGCGTCTAGATTCATTGGGTACAATGCAACACAACCTGGGTGGCGAACAGTGTTGAAGATTTTTCATTATACTGAGACGGCAATTGATCTTCGATTCACAGGAGACCTTCGAGATCAAAGGGCAATTGTTGGCTGGATTGAAGACGCCTCTGGAAGCCATCATGGTCAGAGGCGCCAGGCCAAAATGTTACTGGAGTGTCTTGCTATCATGCCATTAATGGCATTCACTGCAAATCATCGCCTTGAAGACCGTGCGCGTCTAGAGTGGGTCACTGAATACGATGCGATTGATATTGAGCTCCAGAGCTCGTTGGGGTCTAAAAAAGGTGAAACCTTGGAGCAGGGTGCGAGAATAAGTCAGTCAGCCACTATGCATAGATCCTTTGTAAAACTGTTTGAGTATTTCTGTCACCTCGGATCAAAGTCTGGCCTCATCGACTCCAACTCCAAACTCCATTCAATCTCGGTCTGCAGCTTCAGTCCCACCAAAGTTGAATGTCGCCCTGGTCAATGCTCATCCCTGTCAAATGCTTCATGGATGGCGCCCACTCTTGCATGCTTAGCGAAACTCCCTGCGAACCGCTGCTGCCAAAAAGCCAATCAAGCCACAGAGATCCTCGCCGTTTCGCTCACACACATCGAGATGCATTGTGCGCACGCTGACACCCACCCCTGCCCTTCTACTGGCTGTGGCGTGCGAGCAGCGAAAGGAAACGCAGGAGATGCTTTCATTGCATTCGCGGGGCGCAGGGCCAGGCCAATTAATAATGAGTGCGAGTGCTGATAAGGACTGCTTCGAGGTATGTTTGGCTATCTGTGCTTTTATCGGTGTGATAATCTGATAGTCATCGCGGTGTTGGAGGTTGTGTCAATGTCATTACAGCGGTTGGATGGCATCAGAAGAGCAGAGCAGAGCGACATCGGAGCGTATGTTACGTGATGAATAGAGGCTCTGGCGTGAGTTACACAAGATATTGTGATAGCTTTTCCAGTCTCATTATCGTCGCCATCATCCTTGATGATCTGGCTGCGCATCTTGTCGCTCTCACGCGCATTATCATACGACAAGGGTATTGCGAAAGCAGATCAGTCATAAACAGGTGAATTGAACAAACATGGCTTATTGCGTATTCGGCATGTTTCCAAAATAGACGCTCTGGGAAACGTAGCCCCGTCTGAAGGATCATCATCACATCTCGTAAAACAGAAACGGTCATCCTGCAGTTTTGCAAAAACCGTACGTTACGGGCGATGTGCTGAGTGCGACATTGCATTTGCCGTAGAGTTGGTGTGCATTGAGAATGGATCCTCGGTGAAAGGCAGAAACAACAATTCATAAAGGTTGAGGCAAATAAGTTGGGGGTTGCGACAGGACGGAAATGGAAGAAGCTATTTACTTGTTGGTGGTAGTATGTGACTAATGGGTGGCGATGAAAACTCTTGGTGTTGTTGCGCTTTTATTGCCTGACCCTTCACTTTCATCACTTGTTGGGGGGATGTGAACGGTTGCAGAGCATATCGGTGGCGATGCGACTGTCAGCTTTCGTTCAAACTGTAACAGTAACCGCCTTGAGTCTCAAATGGTGGGTATCGCATCATTGCAAGGGACTTTATGGTTGGTTGGGGATCAGGGTCCTTTGTATGTAAAGTGACTGATGGGGATGGCATCGATGAGCGGTTGCGCACACTTTGAGCATATTGACATGTGAAGATGCAAGCCACAGTGAGATCGCTAACGCTCGCGTACCCAACAACCTACCCAGGACTGTTAAGACGAACGAACCACAAAACACCAAGATTTTAGCTTCTGGGGGCGCTTCCCATTGTTGGGTCTAGCATCCTCTCGATATGGCCCTAGCGCTGTCACTCACTCACTCACCCTACAGTCATGCCATTAACAGTCCGAACAAGACAAGCTTCTTGGAGGAAATAGACGGGTTGCCTTAGTTGCCGTTAGATTCGGTTGCATTTGAGGCATTTGAGGATATTTATTAGAATTAAGAAAAAGATGTGAGTGGAATGTCTCCACCCAACCGACCGGTCTGTTAGTCAGTATGGGCGGGAACGTTTTGGACTGGACTTGGGAAGTGAAATTGAAGCTGATAACGGGGAGCAATTGGAGGCTTTTGGATACAACCCTGGAGGTGTTGAAAATTTTCTGGACCAATACAGAAATAGCATCCCAAGGAGAGGCTGAGAAGTGTGAGTGGGCGATCTGGTCTGTGCATGGCCCGTTATCTCTCTGGTCTCGGACGCAATCTTAAACGCTATACCATATCAGTGCAGGTCTTATCCATGTCCTCGCTTCGCCCTTGGAGCCTCGATCTGGGATTTGACTCTTTTTAATCTCGCTCAGTTCAGTTTTTTCGTAACGGTAGGATAAACAAGCTCAACACTACCGTGCGTAGTACGTGGGGGATCCGTGACATTTTATTTTCTCAGACTTGCATCCCGCCCAAAGCGCCAGACAATTATGTTTTACAGAACAAGCTCCGTGGAGAAATAGGGAGAGAGAAAAACTCGGTGCAACCAATACCAGTGCGAGGCTGTCTTCCGCCCTCTGTGTGTTCTGTCAAATCATGACAGGAAGCTTTGACATGCTAGTCCTATTGACTAAGCCGTGCACGTCGGATGTAGTCTCATCTAGGGATGGTGTAATCTGCATTGCAAAAGACAGCCGCCATCGTCTAGAAACTATTGAGCGGGAAAGAAGCGGTCTTGACTCTTTGACTTCGAGTCTGCCTTCTTGTTCATGGCAACCTGAATCATGCGCTCAGTTGTCTGGGTGAAGAGACATGATCGTGTTCAGAGCTTCATCTTGGAGAGTGCCAGACGAAGGGAAAAAGAGAAGAAGAGGCTCTAGCTTTTTATGGCTGAGACCCACATACGCGAACGAACAATCTGGAGGCTCTCCAAGTGTGTCAGCCACGAGCGTTGGGCTTTGCTTTTTTGCTTCCTTTGTCTTGGAGATTGGATTTTCCCGCCCTTTGAACTTGACTTCACACGTACATTCATTTGGGAGAATCAGTAGGCGACAAGCATTGTGAGACGTTTGGACCTGGGGTTTGTCCGTCGCCCACTGAAATAACAGCGGGTATGAGTGAGCACGGATGATACTGTATCACGGCATGGTCTAGGGGAGGAAAGAAAACTCAGGACTTAACCCTAAGTGATGAAAATACTTAGGTAAACGTAGCCTAAGTTTAGGTAACTCTTTGCTAAGTTCATTTTGACACCCTGAATCAAGGTTCGGTGTTTTCTTGCCCCCTGAGGATGGTTTATTGACATGGATCAGCATCTGGGCAAATGGCATGCTATGGAGCTTCAGGTCCTGTTTTGTAGATCTTAGTAATTGGCCCAGGGCCAGTGTTGCAGTTGCACCGGAAAAGTCTGGGGGAGGCTCCCGGCTGAGACTATCTTGAGATTCTGTGTGTGTACTGTATGTGTTGGTTGGGAGCATTATTTTTTCCAAGACAGAAAAAGAGAAGGAAAAAGAAAAGAAAAAGAGTGTGTGGTGAGACAATGAAAGAATGAGCGCGTGGTTTCTGTGACGACATACGTCATTGACGACAAAAATGTCACGAGTTACCAGGCACTGCGTTTGTTGACCTGGCGGACGGACGTTGTGCTCCCCCCTATCAAATGAAATCCTCGTAAGCGAACAGCTTGGCTTCTTCTTTTTATTGCCATCGATAGTTCAATATGCACGGAATTTCTAATGGTACTGCACCCGAAAGAAGCTTCGAATCAATGCCCTCGCTACCGTGCTACAGGCTCTGCCCCGTGCTCCGGTTCAACAAGGGGCTCTGCCTTGGAAATAACACACAAAATTTCAAGTGATACAGGCTCAGACTCAAGGCTGCGGTGCAAGCCATGGAACTCACCCGTATGGCACATGCGAGCCTCATAATGTCGGTGAAGCTTTTATTTTTTAAAGGATTGTCCATGTCGTATTGAACCATCGAGATTGACGATTTTCTGTTAAACCGATCTACCGAGAGCTAACGCTCCTGCAATGGTAGTTGATACAGTCGTGCCCCTGAGCGGCGCGTCCGGATGACACGGAGCGGACGATACGGAGGACATGGGGGCCCAGGGAATAGGTAGGTATTTTGGATCGTGAGGCACGCAAAGCAATTGGGGAAAGGCGTGGGAAGCTGAAGCTCTAGGCTCACTGTGTGTCACCGACTGGCGACTCCACCTCTCAGTTGATAGCTTTGACACTTTTTTTATGTTCTGTCCACATTATTATTTCTCTGGACCAGAGCTGTTTCTGTTCCCCACGCTGCTTCATTTCTCCAGACCGTGCTCTATACTGTTCGTCATCATGCTGATATCATCGTTCAACAAACTCTCACCATTGAAAGCAAGTCAGTCAGCTTGGGATGTTTAGCTGGGATGCAACACTCCCTTTCAGAGACATTTCTGGCTTCCCCACCTCGTCCCAGGAATGCTCAGTTCACTTGGCGTGCGCCACGGAGACCTCTCATTCGATGATCTGACACGGCCTTGGGAGCAACTTTGGGGAGAAGTGGTCTGTTTCTGTTTCTGTTTGACTTTCTGGGTTCACTTCTTCTGAATCCTCACCATGACGACCAACAATTGTCTCTGTGAATTTGTATAGACTTGACTTTCCCCATTTCCTTTTTCTCTTTTTTCCTTTTCTGTTTTCAGTTACTCAATATTGTAAATCATTGCTGTGCCAAAAAAGCCATCCGTTCATTCATTCACTACTTACTACATTCATTCATTTTTTTTTCTTCTTACTACTGCTGCTTACAACTCTCTTTTTGAACCGTTTTCTATTTTGCTTCAGCCATTCATAACACCACTCGCTACTCCATACACTAAAAACCCTCCGGCGCATCCTCAAACCGAAGCTGGCCAAACCAAGAGAACAGTGCCCCCCCCATCTGCTAACGTTAACTTGATACCCATGCCCCGGTAGCGGTAGCATTGGATCTCCGCCTCGACTGTCGCCATCCTAGCAGTTTCCTTTTTTTTATCTGTCGATTCGCATTTTGATACGATACCTATCTGCGCTACCGGAACTGCCTTGCTCAGATCATATCCACTCTCTCTTCAATCAGGTTCAGTGCAAATCATTTCTCACCACAAACCTCATATCATCTCATTTTCATTGTCTGTCTGTCTGTCATATGCTTTCATCGGCTTCTGCGTCTCAAATCAATTGCCGATATTTCCCATCTCATCCCACGCTCAGGTTTCGCCGCCATCTGACGTTTTCCTGCAAAGCATCCTTACACATCCGGTAACCATCAGCATCCGGTAACATCATTCATCTACAAACGTACATACATAAGACAAAAAACCAACACACTGACTATCATAATCGTCAATCTTTCTCTATTTCCTTATTAGTCTTGCTTTTCTATTTTCTTATATTATTGCCCGTCAAGCCCAGTTGTAAATCTTCAGCAAATCGGCAGACGCCAATCTCCGCCATCCCAACTCAAAAAACACCACCGCGAATCTACACACACAAAAAATCCACAACACCAAGTCTTGATCTGGCTTGGTTGGGGGTCCTGTTTTTTTTTTGCCGCCGCCTCTGATAATCTTGGGGATCACTTCAATTCACGCATTTTGAGGGAATATCAAAAGCCTCATCCTCTCGAATTGAACTGTAGCTTCATTTCAATAAACCATCCATCCTCCTCCTCCCTCTCTCCACTACTCCATACTCGAACTCGAGTTCTATCCACATCAATCCCACCCCCCAGAGAACGCACCGCACAGAATTGTGGTCGTCCCCGACTTGAACTCCACCGCATGGAGAGAGTCTATCTATTGGATACTACACAGAATCAATAATACAACGTCAAACATACAACAGAAGGCACAAGAAGAGTACGGATAAGATTACTGTAACAGAACAGATATCTCGTAAGTGCACAACAGACAGAACAGACAGAACATGATGCCACCCCCTCCCTCTATCATCAACCCTACCATCCACTCCCTAACCCATCGCCCATCCCATCTGTGGCTCTGCTCATCCCAGCCAAAAACTCGTTAGCCCACCCCTGCCTGGCCTGCAACTCAAATCCTGCCCACTGCTCATCCCTGCCCATTAACACCCACCACCATCCCAAAGAAACCAAACCACAACCACCACCAGACGGCCCATGCCTACGCGGCTCTCAACCTTGTAGCTCGCTAGCTTCTTAGTCCCATGCCGCTCAGGCCGGGCCCCGGTGCTGCCCTCACACCTCCAAGGCAGCGTAGGAAAGAGTTTTGTACCTTGGTTTTTTAATTGGGACCTGGGTGGGCTTGGCTTTTGGTCTTGGGGGTGTTCACTTGGTTCAATTCGCCTGCAGCGCAAGACTCAAAACCACCTGCTCCCCGCAGCACTCTTATCCTCGATTCCCTTCAGCATCTCCACCAGCTCTGATTGCTGTCGACGAGTTTATGACCACCGAACTGACTGACTGACTTTACTTCAACAGACTTCCTCCTCAAAGTCTTTGATATCAGCAGCCTCTTTTTTCATTGTATTTTGTTTTCACTGTTTGGTCATTGATTGATTTTTGTCTTTGTTGGTTTCTTGTTTCGTCCTCATACTCATCGCCATCATCATCATCATCTCGACGAGCCTCCTAATTCGACGACGACTCTTCTCGCTCACGTTCAACGGATTCTCCATCTGCTGTATCACTTCACTGTGATACCCTCAACCCAACCACCGCCAATTGCCGAACTGTACCTTTCGTGGGATTCTATCTGCTCTGTTGCTGGAATATTGCCAGAGCATTCGTTTTTCTCGAGTCGTATCAGTTTGCCTGCTTATTTTTTGTTGGGGTGCGCATTGATCAATTTCATCGTGTAAGTAGTGCACTGCACCTTATCGCCCGCCCACTGAAACCACCATCACTGCACTCACTGTACTTCCTGTGGATGCACCTGGACCTCAGCACAGCACCTTCCTATTGTTTCGTTCGTCCTTCTATTGTCATCCATCGCAACAATCGTCAAGCAATTAAAAACAATCGTCATTCCTCATTTTTTACTTTTCATCAATAGTTTGTGAAAACCTTGTCGCCACCAATTGTCTCCCATCAGCTCTTATCTTTTATCCCACGTTTCTTCGTTTAATTATGCATCGCCACAAAAGTTCCTTGTTTCTTAACCATGCTAATCAGTGCCTTCCCCATTATTAGACCTGATCTCGATCACCTTGTGCGCCTGCCTTGATCTTCATCGCATACGCTAAGAGAAAGAGAAGAGAAAAAACCACTTCTCGCTGTAGCGCATCCCGCGCAACTGCCCTTGAATCTCTCTCCATCACGAGACGGGAGCCTCTCATCTCGAAAACCTCATTATTTACCTGGGTTACTTCTCTTACTTTATCCTCCACGTGGTGAAGCGAAGTTCCTGGCAAACGGCTTCCACGGAATAACCTCCTCCTCTCCTCCCCCCTTCTTCTCCCTCTAATCACAACACAACCCACCTTGGGAATGCCTTACACGCCACCCTCACATCGATCTCCCGCTTCGTCAGCCTCCGCATCGCCCGTAGCGAGTCGGCGGTCGTCGCTACAATCGAGTCCTCGACCTAGTCTACCGCGATCTGCTTCATATCTCACAAAGCATCGACGAACACCTTCAGCTTCAGCCCTCAGCGATGGATCGACAGGGACCCTGACACCGCAGGGAACATCGGAGGATCTGAAGAGCATGGGCACAGCTGTTCCTTCAAGCGTGAGACAATCACCACCACCCGTCACTGACGAACGCACAATGCCCATGGGTGCCATCATCTCGCCACCTGATTCTGCTTCCTCCGGTAGCGACGACGAGGAGCAAGAACCACAAATTCGAGGTCGAAAGCTTGACAAGGCTCTGCGGGATGCTGTCAGCCAGATCCCCATGCAACGTTCATCGTCTCCCCCACGATCACAATTGCAGCATCAAGACAGCACAGAATCTCTCCAGCTTCGCCGCAAGGATGGTGTCCATCTCAGCTTCAGCACAAGTGCACTAGGCGATCTCGCAAAAGGCCGTAAGATGGGACACGTTCGATCAGCCACTGAGCCAAACGCTGGCCTCTCCAAGTCAGACGACAACTCGATATCAGTATCAGAGGAGGAGTCTGATGAGGACCTGCTTAAGAAGCCTCAGATGGTGCGAAAGAAGTCTGGTGAGCTAGTCCGACCTGCCCTCCGTCCTTCTTCCCGAAGACGCCCCTCAAGCATGCCCGGTACCCCCATCTTCTCCAAGGCTGTTCATTTTGATTCGCACCTCGAGCACGTCCGACACTTCTTGCAAGTGGACCGACCTCTGGCCGTGAGTGCTGGATCTTCGCCAATTGACAGCTACGAGAGTGATACCGAGTATCCCTTCCCTGGCAATGGCAAGCAGACTGCCCGCACCCCTCCTTTTGAGTGGGAGATCCTCACCACAAACTTCCCTCACGACTCAGCCGCACGTAAGTCGGCGCCCGTTAGACTGGAAAAGGTTTGGCTCTCGGCCGACCAGAAGTCCCTCCTCGGCTCTGTGGCTGTCGCCAACATCGCCTTCTCCAAGGCCGTTACCTGCCGTTTCACTCTGGATTACTGGAAGACCACCTCGGAGGTTGCCGCTGACTACAGCCACGAAATCCGCCCCCGGGAAACGCCGCTGGGTCATGATCGCTTTACCTTTTCCATCAAGCTTGCTGACACCGCCAATCTTGAGTCGAAGACACTCTTCCTCTGCATCCGCTATACCGTCAACGGACAGGAGTACTGGGACAACAACAGCAGCGCTAACTTCCAGGTCGACTTCCGAAAGAAGCATCTGCCCATGAACGGGAAGAACAACTTCCCGGGCGCTTCTTCCCGACCCGCTAATGGCCTTCCCCGGAGCAGCCGACGCACCAGCAGCGCCAATGTCCCCCGACCCAAGTCGATGCCTGCTGGCTTCGGTGACTTTGGTGACGATGCTAAGCTCAAC
Source organism: Fusarium phyllophilum (assembly GCA_013396025.1). Lineage (NCBI taxonomy): Eukaryota > Fungi > Ascomycota > Sordariomycetes > Hypocreales > Nectriaceae > Fusarium > Fusarium phyllophilum. The sequence goes on along the minus strand of JAAOAQ010000017.1, from coordinate 181,937 downwards.
TTGGACCAGCCTATCCACGAGTATCTCGGCGAGTCTGAGAACAGCACTGGCGGTCTCCGTCTCAAGTCCAAGTCGGCTGGCAACCTTGCTAGCGATAACCTCTCCAAGGATTTCGGCTCGCCTAGCGGACTTGCCTTCTCCAACCGTTATGACTTTGGCGCTTCCTTGAGTGCTGCTGTCCAGGCCGCGAAGGACAAGGAGACCTCTCAGGATAAGGATGGACTTTACATGAAGGCCAACGTCCGGACTCCCGAGCCCACCCTCACTGTCCCTGAGCCTGCCACCAAGGCTAAGAGCCAGCCTACCACCGGAGCTACCTCTCCCAACTCGACCATCTCCAGCTCTTCATATGAAGAGTTGGTCAACAAGTACTGCTTTGTACGTGCCCCCGAAGTTCGCCCTGCTTCACCCATCGCTTCTGGTGCCCGTCGCCCATCCCTGATCCACCAGAAACTCAGCATCAGTCTCCAAGGCCTACGGGATGGCACGGCGACACAGAAGCAAAATGAAAGAGTCGGTTACTAACAGATGTTCGTGTTGCAGTTTGGATCAAAACAGTCGAGTCCTAACATGAAGGACGGTACACTCAGCGGTGCCCGCTTCGACGGTGCTGCCGGCGGAAATCACCATCGCCGCAGCTACACCACCTCACTTGGAAGCCCGAACGGAAATGCCCATCACGCCGGACCTGCAGCTCACCATACCCTTCAGCTGAATGGCGCCATGAGCCCTCCTTCGGGTGCTTCAACACCAAAGGATGCGTTTCGTGCCAACAGTACTTCGCCTTCACCGAGACCTTCAGCCACGGCTAGGTCGGCTTCACCCGCCTTCGTATCGTTTGATGCTACACCATCCAACGATCTGTCGTACCATGTCCAGCAACAGATGATGGATCGGTTTCCCTGGTCTGATGGACATGCTGCTACGGCGATCCGAGGATAGAATCGCAACGGCGACCGTGGAATGAGGTTGGACTGTTAACATCTACCAGCAACACAACATCAAGAGCAACCCAAGATTGCATTACTATCTTGATATCTAATAACCCTTCAACACTTATGGGACAAGACAACATTATGTTTGTCGCCCAACATCACTACTCTACCCGGCTGTTTGATCCGAAACAGCACAGCCCTTTGACATACAGTCACTGGGAATGCTTTCACGGCTGACGGCCACAATTGTTTGGCGTTACGGTATTGGACTTGTGCTAGCCTGGCATGGCAAGCCGGGCATCCGCATCGGAGTTTGGGAGCCATGTTTACCTGCTAGTCCTGATTTCCTCGTTTGCTCTCGCGGAATATCACCCGCTGCTGTTTTACTCTTGTTTTTTAATCGGAACTTTCTGGCCATCGTCACCGCTCAACCCCAATGCTTGCTTCTCGCCGTTGAACGGACCGAGACATGCTTATGCGGGTTTTGCGTGTGATGAGACAGACCATTGTGTTTTATCTTTACGTCTGCGGATAGTTGAGCGAAGCCTGGTTTTACGCGTGTCACGAATGTCTCCGAGGCGCATGCCTAAACGATGACTTGATTGAATGCGAAGACTGTATAATGGCGAATGGACAGGACAATTGGGAATGGATTAAAAAAAGTTTGCTTTCCGATGAATGGAATGCAATGCGAAGGATTGTGTTTGGAAGGGAGGAAAGGAGTTGGGTCAGAACAGATAAATTATACTATACACTACAAGGCTGCCAGAATGCAATGCAGGTACAGCTCAAGAGAATCATTTGAACCTCTGACTTTTATCCCATGCTGTGATGTGAATGTGTGATTGACTGGAGCGATGAAGGGCTGGGGTTTGCTGAAGGGATGGATCGTCAATGGCTTACTGTTATTTACATCCATGACGAGATTGAAGTGGTTAATACAAAGGGTTATCTAATTTTAACTTCTTCCGACATGACGGTAAACTTCAATTGAGTCTCTTTTCGTACTCCAGACTGAATATCCATTCCTCATTCCGGAGAAATTGTTTGGCGAGCATCCAGCCACGCACCGTAAGCTCAACAAGGCTCCTTGATTGGCCGGCTCGCCAACAAACAGTTCCATCCTTTGTTCAGCCTTACAGGCAATGCCCTGGCCGTAAGCAAAGACTCCTAAATCAGAATGAACCAGTGGATCGCAGAGCCATCAGTGCATTATATTGTTCTCTTCCTTCTGGATGTGATTGGTCGGGTCGCCAATCATGGTTGTGAGAGAGCAGTGATGCAGTGTTTCATGGAGTCTGAGCCTCTTTGATGATGAGTGATTGGCGAGATGAAGCGTTGATCAATGTTCTGGTATTAAGCGGTGGGAGGATATAAGAGCGTGAGTTTATCGCTGGAAAAGAGAGGAGTATCATTCATCTCATACACTCTTCTATTTTTGTTAGTTCTACGAGTTCGCAATGAGGCTTTCGAAGAATCTTGGTTTGGCATTTGTGTCGTTGGTGGCGGCTCAAGAGTGGGTGGCTGCGCCAAAGGGTCTAGAAGTCGTGTCGTCCAAGTTGTTCAATGGCGCCGAGATTTCGTACAAGAAGGTAAAGCTTCAAGTCTCTCAACGGTGGAGTGACTAACAACTGAACAGACTTCTGTTTGCGAGACTACTGAGGGTGTCAATGCTTACAGCGGTTATGTATCGCTTCCAAAGAGTTTACTACCTGACTTTCAGCATTGGGATGAGAAGCAGAGAGCTCATCTCTTCTTCTGGTACTTCGGTACGATACACCTCATATAACAAGATATAAAAAACGTGCTAATAAACACCAGAGTCCCGAAACAACCCCTCTACAGCCCCAACATCAATCTACATAGGCGGCGGTCCCGGCTCATCCTCCTTCGACAACACAAACGGCTTCCCCTGCTCCGTAAACCCCGACTCCAACTCAACGACTCTAAACGACATATCATGGAACAAGCACGTCAACATGCTATACATCGATCAGCCGCTGGGAACAGGTTTTTCGTACGTTGATCTTGTGAATGGAACGTTTGATACCCTCACGCAGACGTTTACGCCGGTGAAGGGGGGAAAGGTGCCCAAGACGAATGGGACATTTTTGCAGGCGACTTTTGACTCGGGGGAGTTGGAGACTGTGCCGAAGACGACGATGAGTGGTGCTAGGACGATGTGGGCGTTTGCGCAGGTTTGGTTCAATGAGTATGTTTGCCTGTCAGGTTGTGTTTGGGTAGGGCTAACAGGTTAGGTTTCCGGAGTGGCAGACTAGGAATGATGAGATATCCCTCTGGACATCTTCCGTAAGTCCCCTTACAATCCTTTACTTACTATCACTAACATCCTCAGTACGGCGGTTTCTACGGCCCCAACTACTTCTCCTACTTCCAAGATCAAAACACCCTCATCTCCAACTCCAAGCCAGCCTTTGAAAACGCTACGATTCTTAACCTCGCGACGCTAGGTCTTCAAGAACCTGGTATTGACGCACGAGCGATGGCGAAGGGGTACGCTGAGTACGGACACCATAATAACTACGGTCTTCAGTTCTTTGACGATAAGACGTACAAGGGTATGCTCGAGAAGATTGAAGAACCGGAGACGGGCTGTTATGCGTTGACGGACAAGTGTCGCGCTCTGGTGGCGGAGGGCGATCCTGAAAGGTTTGGGAATAACGAGACTGTGAATGAAGCTTGTCTTGCGGCGACGAATCTATGCTTTTTTGGGATCCAGGGGACTTACCAGGCTACCTCCGATGTATGAGCCCATCACCACCATTTATTGTGACACGTACTGACTTGAAGCAGCGATCGCCTTTTGACATCACACACTCCAACGCCACGCTCTTCCCAAAGCCCTACATTGAGAACTTCTTCAACCAACCGTGGGTCCAGCGCGATCTCGGAGTTCCGCTTAACTTCACTACGGGAGTCAATAATATTGGTAAAGTGTGGTTGGGACAGACGGGAGATATCATGATTGGGAGTCTTCATGCTGTGGAGAGGATTATCGAGCGGGGTGTCAACGTCGCGTTGATCTATGCTGATCGCGACTATCGCTGTCAATGTAAGTTCTCACTGAAGATACTTGTGGGTTGCTTGCTGATTGTTAAAGGGTACGGTGGTGAAAACATCAGTCTTTCACTAAACTTCCCCTCTGCTTCTGCATTCCGCTCCGCTGGATACACCCCCATCAAGACGAACTGCTCCTACACAGCTGGTTTCGTCCGCGAGCACGGCAACATATCATTCTCCCGAATTTTCGAGTCAGGGCACGGTGTAGCAGGTTATCAACCCGAGGCACTATCTGTGATCTTCAACAGAGTCATGTCGCGACGGGATTTGGCGACTGGGGAGGTTGATCTGAGGAAGCATACGGGCTACAAGACCAAGGGACGGAAGAGTGTGAGGGGCGTGATGAATAAGGTTCCTGAGTCGCCGGTGAATACGTGCTTTGTTAGGGATGCGCCGTTGAGCTGTACGGATGAGCAGTTGATGGCGTTGGCGGTGGGTGAGGCCAAGGTGAAGGATTGGGTTGTTGTTGAGCCGAAGGGGAAGAAGCCTAAGGCTATGAAGGTTGAGAGAAAGGGGCGCCTTGTTTGAATGTAGTTGGATGTTCAATTGATTGGGATAGATATAGATTCACTCTTCACTTCTACTTTATTGTTTATATAGATTTGTTGACTTAGACTGATTGACTCAACTGCATGAAAGTGGATCACAAGAGCTGACGTCACATGCCAACTCAGCTCTGCCAGCTCGCCCAGCTCCCCTCAGCTTCAGGACCCCTCACTAACTAACTCTCTACCCTCAACCTTAACCTTAGCTTCCTCCATCCCCATCACCAACTCTACGTCTTCCAGAATGTCCTCCCGCGGTGTCCCAGAAGTCCTCTTCAAAAAAGTAGACGAGTACGTCGACTCCCTCGCGCCCCAGATCCAACCCCGCATCACCTCCGAGCTCGAAACCTTTCAGCAAAAGACCATCGACAGCCTCGAAGATAAAGTCGTCGACGCTTTCCGATCGCTCTTCAATAAAGATAAAGATTCCTCGTCACGAAGTCCGTTTGATCTTAAGGATGATGCGCCTGATGCCTACGGTGGACAGAGTCTCCCGTTTGCGGATGAGTTGGCGAAATTGACGAGGAGTTTTACGAAGATTACTGATGAGGCGGGGGATGATCTACGGGATATCTTCGATATCACGGAGGGGAGAGGAGGTGGGGAGGATACGAGATCGAGAGGGGGCGAGACGTCGCGCGGTGGAGGTGGTGCGAAAGGGTTCTTGTCTGCTGCTTTTGACGTGGTGCAGGACCATCTTGAGAACAATAATGGCAGGGGAGGAGGTCAAGGCTTTGAACTTGATGGTCTGTTAGGTGTGATTAGCAACACTGTTAAAGACGCCGCACGAAACCCTGAGGAAAAAGCACGCATGATCAGTCCCGAGATCAAAGAACAAGTCGGCGCCCAACTCCGCGAGCAACATGCCCCGATCGCAGAGCAGTTCACGCGCATTGCTCTCGACCACATCAAGCGCTGGCTACGAGGAAATACGAGCACCAAGGATCTAGGCGATGGTGTTAAGGGCGAGATTGAAGATCAGGTTAAGGATCTCGTCAAGGGAATTGGAGGATTGTTTGGGAATAAAAAGTCCAACGAAGGTTCGGCGAGAGGATTTGGCGATAGAGATCGTGATGGCGAACGCGCTGATGGCGAGAGCGGCGGTTTCTCAAAAGTCATAAGCGACAAGCTCAGCACAGGCATCGCAAGAGTCCACAGAGAAGTCCGTCTCGAATTCCGCAAGATCCTCGGCGGTATTGAAAAGCAGCTCTTCGAATTACTACCCGATCAATTCCAACGTCCCCTCGAAAAGATCCTCGGCGGAAATCCCTTCGACACACAACTCGACCGCGACGCTGGCCCTGGCCATTCAGCGGATAGAGGGTTTGGGGATGATATCAAGGCGAAGCTGGTGAACAAGATTAGAGGGCTGGTGAGGAAGGTCCAGGAGACGCTGAGGGAGAGTATTCTGGGGGTTGTTAATGGTGGGCATAGGAAGTTTGAGAAGCAGAGCTGGGTGTTTGTGCAGAATATGGTGGAGATGAAGGTGCAGAAGTATCTGCCCAAGGTTAAGATCTCGGTGCCGGATGATATTGGGAATGAGGGTGTTAGTGTTGGGGCGCCGGCGCAAGCGAATCTTGGTGGTTCGAATGCGCCTGTGCCGGCTTCACAGGGAGGACAGGGAGGATATTCGTCGGGTCAGGGAGGTTATGACAGGCCGCCAGAACAGCATGGCGGACAAGGCTATCAGCAGCCGTATAATCCTCCTTCGCAGTTTGGGGATAATCGACCTGATCACCAGCAGAGCCAGGACTACAGACCTTCTCAAGGGCAGGACTATAGACCACAGCAGAGTCAAGACTACAGGCCTCAAGGCCACGACGAGTATCGACCTCAAGGACAACAGAGCGATTACCGACCGCAGCACCAGTCACAGCAGGATTACAGGCCCCAGCAACAGGATAACTACCGACCCCAGGACGAGTATAGACCTCAGCAGCAGCAGTCGCATCAAGAATACCGCCCCGATCAGTACCCCCCACCGCAACAGCACCAGTCAAGCCACTCTGGGGGATACCAGCAGAACGAAGGTTATCAGAATCAGGGTTACCAGCAGGATCAGGGCTACCAACAGAACCAAGGGTACGGGCAAGGCCAGGGCTACGGAAGCAACCCTCGCTACTAAGAGCATACGTCAAGTTTGACAGCAACACCACCACCACCACATGAACATTTGCAGATAAGCGATGCATTTGCGAACTTACAAAACGTCAGATACAGTACAGCAAGCAGCACAGGGGTGCATCTACGCCGATGACTTGGGCGACGCTAGGTAGATTGCTGAATGAATGAAACGGCCATTTCCATGATCTGATCCCGTCCCCTGTTCTTTTGAATTGACTTATCAATATGCCGAACATTCCGTCTCCCCCTTCCCGCTGACAGATAACGCTCTAGAACGCCTCTTTGCTACCGAGACCCTGGATTAGCCCCCACAGATCCTGAGTTCCATGCCTTCCGCCATCTACGCTAAACCATCATATCATCTAAACTACACGACCGTCAATCCCACCATGTGAGACTTTGTATCCTACGACGTGCAGAATATACACCCAGGACCCTGCATCACGAAAGATCTCAGCCACTGGCCTTTTTTTCCTTGGGATTTTGTGATATCACATGACATCCCGGTATGCTTGGCACGGTGGTCTGATTGTGTTTGTTACGTAGGAGGAAACTTTGGGTACTGCGAGTGATATGATATGATGCTTCCACGTGCCTGGACTTTTCGTCATAACGGCATGTTTTCGAAGACCGAGTATTCGTTCTAGCACTGGGATTCGCTAGTGGTTTCGTCATGATAGCTGCACACCTAGAGCAAAGCGCGGTCGAAGTCCGAGATGTGCATGGCTTTCTGGAACATGGGAATTGCGCGATAGCTTCAAGGGTTCTTGATTTCAGGGTCCTGGGAGTGTGATGATATCCTTGTATGCGGTTCGGGGGGTGTGAGGGACCTTTGAAAGGGACATTTAGTGAGGGAAGAGAGAACTTCAGCAGGAGAACTCACGATCTGATCATGATGGTGTTTTTTTTTGTAGAGATCCGCAGATGCCGCGAGAGTTTGATCATGGGAGACGTCATGAGAAGAACTAAGCTGTGAACTTGCACCATGATATGAGATTTGGGTGGGCGAGTGATATCGCGGAGACGTCTTGAGCCGCTCGACCGTAGAGGCTCTGCGCTTCTACGACTTCATACTCAACTTGAGATAGTGGCGACAAGCTTGCAGCCTGGACAGGAGCTTTACCAAGATACTCAGGATGTCAGGGACCTCCAGGCAAAGAGCTCGTCCTTCGGCTGCTGATAGTGAGGGTTGTCTGAGATGCATCTCCTTGGTTGAGCTCTTTGTCAAGTCATAAGTTGCTGTACATGAGCTTGTCAGTCTTATCTGTTGTTCCCGTATCGAAGCGTATCCTCAATGTATTGCGAATTGTCTTCATTGTAAGTCCCCTTGAAGGAGCTGCCCCATACTACACCAGCTTCCTCGCGCGGACCTGAGTCCTTCGAAGCTATTGCCTTCTCATCCCAGCACAATGCACAGAACCTTCGCTCTAACATCAGAAAACTCGACGAACACGCTCTTTTATTAACATTACTTATATCCCCCTCTTCACCTTTCAACCCACAACCCCCCATTCCCATAAACCTGATCCCTCAACACCCCAGCCTCACTCCTAACTCCAACCCAATGCTTCGGTATCCTATCCATCTGACTCTGCACCACCCCCGTCGCATCCCCCAACCTCTCCTTAAACCCCTTCTCGCTCTTCACAGCCCTGACCACCGACACAGAAACTTCCGGTCCCCAGTTCTCCCGCCCCAGACTCGCTGTCGTGGTCATAACATCGCGTGTGTGCTCCTCTAGAAAAGCTTCATTGCTGAGATTAGGGGATGATGGGTGTAAATGCCCCATTAGCATGACTTTCATGCGGAGGTCGAAGAAGAGTGTGTCGGAAAAGTCGTGCAGGATGTGAACTGTTACTTTGTTTCGAAGAACTACGCCGGGAGGGGCGTTGCGGAGCGGTGCGATGGTGACGATTGCTTCGTGCCAGTCATCGTCGAAATCTTCGCTTTCTTTCGGTGGGAGGACGCGTGCCCACGCTGCAAAGACACCGCCCATTCGCATCTTGACCTCATCACCAACTTCACTCAGATTCGCCGTCGGAATCCCCAACTCCCTCGTAGATATCCCCGTCCCTCTAACAACCTTCCCCGCAAACTTGAATGGAAACGGCGCTTCAGGTCCCTCGTCACTCCCAAGTATCGTCAACGGCTCCATCGCCTCTCCCGATATCAACGGATCATACCGTCCCGCTTTACCATTCTTCCAACTCTCACTAACTGCATTTCCAATACCACTCCCGTGATACGCCTTCGTAGCGACTTTCTTGATCGTAGCGTTCGCAGGCGTGAGTCTCTTTGCACCTTGTTCGACGACTGCGCCTGCGACGCCGGTGTACTTCTTTGCTACCTGTGACCCAATCGTGGTAGCGACTTTGATGCCCATTTCTAAAGGCATGGTACTTAGACTTGAACCGCGAACGGTGCTTACGTCGGTTGATGTGCTGGCGATGCGGAATACGGGACTGCCGCAGAGGACTTTCTTCCCGTCTGCGTTGGGGCAGAGAACGAGGCGGAAATAACCATCTGTTGCTGCTGCTGGTATACGAATGATGTGTGTTTCTCTTGGGAGGTGTTTCTTCATTCGTCCAGAGGCTTTCTTCACAAAACGTTTGAAATCGCGCTGTATACCACGTTCTTCTGCCTCAGCGATATGTTCCACACCTGTTTTTGTCGCAGGCGTGACATCGATCCAAGTCCCCGTCGTTCCCATCATTGCCTTGAGCGTCATTCCCATGTTTCCTGAATATCCCTTCTGCTGTAACCACACAGTCCTCGTGGGTGGAAGAGGCTCATCTGAGAGGATGGTGATGGGCACTGAAGTCGCTGGACCTCTGTACCAGATTAGAGCGTGAGAGTGCCGAATGATACTGAAATGCTTGTTGGACTCTGCGGGGTGACTTATAAGCCCACCAGCAAAATACTGCGCTTCTCCAAGTGCAGCTTTCCATTTCGACGAATCCTTCGGTTTATCCTCTTGAGCGTCCAACCTCGCTGATAGAGCAGATGAGCTCTTGATTCTTCTAATCTCATTTGAAGGCGCAGGACTCAAAGGCGCAGGTGATAATGTGGTCGGACTTGGAATTTCATCAACCACAAAATCAACCAGATAATTCCCCCTCGGGTCCAAAAACCCCGACTGTTGCGGTGCATGAGCACCAGTGAGGTTCGTCGCCGAGCGGACCGGGCGCAGAGGCCGTGGAGGCGGAGGCGGTGCTAGGCCGGCGCCGAACTCGGGACGGTAGGCACTGTATTCCGGAGGCGGGGACGGAGTTGGCGGTGCGACGGGGGCAGGTCGCGTGTAGTAATTTGGGTCAGACCATTTCTCTGCGTCTGGAGTTGGAGGGAAATACGGATTCATCTTTGCTGTGACTGAAGATGAAGAGATATTGAAGTGCTGAATGAAATCAGGGAGAGAGAGGTATGTAAAAGATGAGCATACGTGTTGGGTGGCCAAGAAATTGCACCGTGTGGATGGTCAGGGGTTTAGATTGCACACAGTATTCAGACAAAGAGTGTTTCTACGAGTGTTTCGACATCAAAACCAGGATAAAAGATTAAATATCAACCAAATCGCGGGGATGATATTTATAGAATATTTATTGGTCTCTCAAATAAGCTTATTATTGTTGGGGCTCGCTTCATTTTAACTTCCAGAAACCAGGGCCTCCATCTCATCAGCTTCCCTTGGCACATCAGTCAAATTCTCAGAGCCAGTCTTGGTGATGAGGATGTTATCCTCGATTCTATCAAATACCGGTTAGCAAATTGCCTCGATAGCGCGACGGTGGCCACCAGAGCCATTAACTTACCGAACTCCACCGACATCCCAGTACTTGTCCAGAACGTCCTTGTCGATGAATTTGCTGTGCACGGGGTCCTCGAGGTAAGGATCGATGATGAATTTGCAGAAGTAAATCTAAAAATATCAGCGCCCTGTGAAACATGCTGTGAATGTCACTTACACCAGGCTCAACAGTGACAACGCTGCCGCTGGGAAGAGTGCCCCGCACGCGTAGGTAGCGGAACAGCTTATCCTTGTCGCCAAAGTTGGGGTTGCCACCGGTATCGTGTGTGTCCATGCCAAGATAGTGACCCAGACCGTGAGGGAGGAAAGCAGCGCTCGTGCGAGCCTTGAGAATCTCATCCTTGTCGCCCTTGAGAATGCCAGCTTCGAGGAGGCCGTCGATGGCGATCTTGTGGGCGAGCAGATGAACATCGTCCCAGACAACACCCTCCTTGAGAACTGCAATGCATTCCTTTTGCATCTTGAGGACGGTCTCGTAGATGAAGCGAGACTCCTTGGTGAACTTGCCCGAGAGAGGGAATGTTCGTGTCTAAGCGGTCAGCTCAATTCAACCCAGGATCTTATGTACTCACAATATCAGCAGCATAGTTGTTCCACTCGCCACCAGCATCCATCAACAGGTTTAGCTTGCCTTCCAGAGGCGCATTGTTTGGGACGTAGTGCAGCGTAGCAGCAGCTCTTCCAGCAGCAGCAATAGGATCATACGACATCTTCTTAATACCATAAGAATAGCATCTCTCCTTGAACGCCGCCTCAAATTCCTGCTCATTCTTGGCAGTCTTGGCCCTCGCAAACACAGCGCGATGGCCAATGCCAGAGATGTAGTTTGCCTTTCGAAGCATAGCAACCTCGAACTCGTCCTTGACCACTCGGGAGGTCTCAATAGCGGTCTTCAGCACATTGAAGTTCTTGTTGTCGAAGCCGATGAAGGAAACGTGGTCGGAGACTTGGTTCGCGATGGCAAACGCTGAGGAGTTGGGGTTCTCGGATCCGAGGTGTGCGAGGGTAGCGTTGAGCTCGGTTGTGAGCTTGACTTCGTCGACGTCGTATTGCGCGAGGGCCTCGTCGATGCTGACGGGGAGACCGGACCAGATGACATCGTCGGGGTTGATGGGAGGGATGAAGAGTGTGGATTTCGCGGATTGGATATCGTAGACGAAGGCACAGTCGGGGAGGTTGCACCCGGTGAGGTAGTAGAAGTATCGGCGCTGACTAGAAGATCAAAAGATTAGATGGTGATTTGGAGATAAGGTGGGATACGCACCGGAAGGGCTCGGGCTCGTCGCTATCTTCCATCATTCGAGTAACTTGACTCTCGAGGTATAGAATACCATTGGCATCAGGGGCATCTTTTCGGATGAGGTCTACAACACGTTTGGCATGGTCTTTGCCTGGGTATTTGCCCTTGAGGACAGCCTCATAGTCTTCAGCGACCATGGTGATAGCTCTAGCGTGGGGTATTTGCGATAAGAAACGCGGTCGCGTGGATGATATCGTATTCAGACGTCGCACTTCCGTGTACAAGCTTCGTCGGGCTGACCTTGTAGTATTTGTAGAGAGTGTTCGTGTTGTAGCTTGAAAAGAACAAAGATGGAGGGGACATTTGAACGACCCCGCTATGGACCTCGGATTCTTGGTCATGACGAGGTGCAGGTCACAGATTAGGAAGCTCCAGTGGTTGCATTCACTAATCGCCTGCCCGTTACAAGGTCTCGAATGTGGGGTCACGGCTGACAACGGCTTCTGCAGGTAAAATAAAACTTGATAATGAGCTGATGGGGAACTAATATGGGAATTTGACGGATGAATTGATGGTCCGTTTGAACAAATATGAGATGTATTCGCTGTAAGCTAGACTATGTACATTGATACTGAGAGAATAATACGCGAAAGAAGGTGGAAGAAGGCATCAAGCTAGTTCTGAGAGAAACTCGAGAATGGAATCATAAGTGACAGTGTGCGAGTACCCAAAGTTCAGTCCATGGCCTGCACCTGGCACAACAGTTGTGTTAAATCGCGAAGCTTGTGTAAAGAACTGTCTCGATATGTCGAGTAATGAGGGTAGCTTCTCGTCTACGCTGATAGTAGAGTAGCAGTTATCACCACAGAAAGGAACATCGCGTGCTGCAGCTGTTAGCACTGAATACATTCCATGGGGTGAGGTCAACTTACAGCCAGTCACAATCTGGACAGGACCAGTATATGTGTTATTCTTGCCAGCTGGTGCTCCCAAAGTAAGAAGCTCACCAGGCGAAACAGGCTGGCCCTTCTCATATGCCACTTCCAGAATCTTGGGGTCAAAATCACCCTCTGCAAAGAAGTTGATCTGGATGCCAACTGTAGACGACACACCAACGTAACCAGCAGGATATTTATCGGCCAGAGGCGTAGCAGTAATAGGAATAAAGTTGCTTCCAACGGCGAATAGCCCCAAATAAGCAGTCGCCTGCGAAAAGCCCGTCAAGACAATAGCATCAGTGAGTTCAGGACTCTCGTTCGCGAGCGCATAAGTAATAACCGACCCAAACGAGTGTCCCAAGTGAGCAACCTTGGAGTGCTTGCATCCTACCCCAAGAGATCCTTCACGCGCTTTGGTAGTAAGGGCCTTGAGAGCTGCAATCTCAAGGTAGACTTGGATCTCGCTCAATGGATCACCCTTGGAAGAAGCACCGACTCCAAGACGATCCCAGGTAAGAGTCGAGTAGCCATGCTCGTCGACGGCGCGCGCAACATAACTGTAGTTGTAGTTATTGTAAGGAAAGTCCCAGTAACTTCTATCAAAGCCAATGCCGTGCGTCATGATCTGAAGTTCCTTTCCAGGACCGGCATCGGGTTCGCAGTATGTGGCGGCGAGTTCATAATCACCCGAAACAGTAGTAAACTAACACCATAAGCTTATGCCACACATTGAGTGAGTAATTGACTTACACCCTTTTGCACCTGCTCAGGATATGGAGGTGCACCCTGTCGTGCGAGATTGACAGCAAGACTCGTAACGTCAATGCCCGTCAACGGCGCCTCAATGGTGAAAACAGCATTTTGGGAGGTAAGTGACACAGGAACTGTGATGTTTGTGCACTTTCGCCCCGAGGCGGCGGTGATGAGGGCGAAGAGGGTTAAAGACTTGATCATGATGACAACTGTCTAAGAAGGCAACAGTTTTTGTCTGTGACTACTTTGAATCAAGATAGAGAGACAATCTAAAGCCTCGGAAGTGATGATCTTTATATGAAGAGGATATGCATGTCTTAATTACAAATTTCTCCTCCATCCGCTGACCAGTCATGCAGAGCTTAGCTGCATCGACTAATTTGTGTTTCTTGCTGCATGAGATCCTTGTAGATATCATCATCTTCGATCCCACTCCACATGAGAGAAGAGAGGTCCGACCAGGATCGGTCAGTGCAACCTAATAATTACCTCCTGAACAAACTTCGACTTGCCTATAGAGTTTAGGTTCGGCACAGAGGAATAGCAGAATGTTTGTTTGGTACTGTAGCACGGCACCTGAGCCACTAGCGGAGGATTTAATTCCAAACCCACGGACGCTATCCTACGGGTCGTCTATTAAGATCTTCACTCGGTAGAAACGACCTATCCGCTGTATCCATCTTGGCAAAAACACATGCATGTGTTTAACAAGGCCAACCGGTCCAAGTTCGTAATACTCGGTGTAAGTGAGTAATCATCCCCCCCCCTTGCAGAGCCTCTTGACGTGATTGATGCAGTGTCATATCATCGGGGGACCATTTGTTGATGCAAGCCTTGTAGCAAACTCAATTGACCCTCAGACTTTCATGTACGTGTGTGTCGAGCAATGACAAATATCTTACCAAGACTAACTACCAGATCTTGTTGGCCAAGGTAGCTGAGAGGTGAAGTCATGCCGAACGGCTCCATCCCTTGCATTGTGATAGTCATTGTCTCAACTGAGACAGACACACCGACCGGCACGGGGACTTTTTTGTTCTAGTGGCGAATATAAGAGCATCATATAACGGGTTTAAGCGCTGTTAATTGTTTTGTGACGGGACAGTGTCTGAGTCGAGAACATGTATGTCTTGAGTGTTGTCTCGTATAATGGCCTAAACGAGAAGCAAGCTGAGATGCAGCCAATAGGCACGGGGCAAGCAAGTTGCATTAGCACCAGATCGAAGGTAAGCAGATTGACAAATAACAAGCATGGGTCTATTTGTAATTCTTCTTAACGTTACAACTCATCCTTCTCATCTAGTTCATGCTGCAATTGCATCGCCATCCCAACAGCAGCAAAACCTCCCATATGCATCGCCTGCAAAATACCCCTCATAACAGTCGCGGCATCACCAAATGCAAAACAGCCTTCCACACTAGTCTCATTCATCGGCACATTAACCTTAATCTCGCCCGTTGCCGTCTTCTCCAGTCCCATCTGTTCCGCAAACGGTGCTGCTTGTGCGACATTAGGGTGGCTTACCACGAAGCCTTCGGTCTTGGAGGAGCCGTCGTCAAAGGTGATATTGACGGCAGGACCGGAATCGATGAGGGCAAAGGATTTGATCTTTCGGGTGTCGTAGTGGACTTTGCTGCTGTGTACTTTTGTCTTTATGGTTGACGGGAGAGAGGCTTCGCCGTTGGTGTAGATTGTTACGGACTGGGAGAGGCGTTTGGCCATGGGAGTTACGTGGGCGAGCATGTCGGCGCTGGAGAGCATGCCGCCTGCAAATACGCCTACACTCTCTGCTCCTCGCTCTTCAAAGCCATGACAGTAAAGACAGTGGAAACTTCAAAATTAGCAAGGTTCGTACCCCTTCAAAGAGTGCACTTACATTCCCTTTCCCCAGCACTCAGCATATCCCTTAGGCTGCTCGTCGACAAGATCCTTCACACCAGTACCTAAGCCGAGTTTCTTTCCCTGATAGACATTGCCATCTTGATCAATCGCTTCAAACACACCAGCGTCTGTTTTGCGAACGGTTGCGATGGTTGTGGACTTGAACTCAATACTTTCATACCGCTTCTCAAGATCTTCACGGGCTTTGTTGCGGAAAACGGAGGGTTCAACATGATCGAAGCCGAGGACGTTGTGCATGTGTTTTGTAGGTGCGTTGCGATACACGCCTGAGTCGAGGATAAGCGCTGTGTAGACTTGACGAGCGAGGGCGGATGCCATTGCGAGGCCGCCTGGGCCGCCGCCGATGATAAGGACGTCGTACAATTTAGATGACATTATGATTTAACGAGAAGGGATAGAGGTTTAGAAGTAAGTTGTGTTTGCTATAGGATAAGATAGGATATGGTTGCTCTTTGGCTTATATACACTCAGCGGAGAGATCCTGAATATCTCCGGTCGGAGACTTTGATGATGGAGCGGAATCATCTAGAGGTTGGATGGGGGAAAAGGTGCCGCTGACTTGATGCACGAAATATCCATCTGTACTCAGGCTATTTTCATTAAAGATCATTCTTCGTGGCGCAACGTCGTTGGTTGTGTCGCCAATGGATGACGCCCAAGAGTGTGGGTGACGAGTTCCTATCAACGTCGACATAGGCACCCGTAGCTACGATAAGACACTATTCATCAATTTCTCCGAAACTTTTGCTCTTTTAGGACGTACTAATGGTCAATTGAACAATATCAGGAAGGTCGTTGTTGGTTATGAGCTTGCAAGTATATGCCGATTTGCCGTGTGAACGGATGGGCGGCAGGCCTTGAACCAACAACAATGCAATATACATTCGCAATCACAAATCCATTTTCTTTCTACAATGTTCAAGGTTCTACTATATCTAGAGACTAGGCTGAACATCTGACTGCCATTGCCAGACGGAGTTAGGCACAGACCAGTCAAAAGATCTTACACGGCAAATAACTTCTCAGTCGTGTCACAATCATAATCATCACAGAGGCACATGTATCGATCAAAAGCTGAGGAGATAGTACAAGTCCAGATCAAGTCTGAACCATCAATTGCGCTATATAAAAACAAGATCCAAGTCCCGTAGGACCAAGCCAAAACAAAAAAACAGCACTCGCTTCGACTATGCAAGCATGTCGCTACCCGTAAGTAACTCCATCGCGATGCTCAAGCATTTCTGCGAGCACCAGCGCCTCACCCCAGTTCAAGAAAACATCCCAAGCAGCGCCAAGTTTAATGAGGACCAGTCCGGCAATGAGGCTCTCCCATCGCTATCTTGACTCAGAACCGCAGTCTGCGTATCCCGAGTTCGGACCTGCTACGAGTCGTCACCTAGCACCACCCACGTCTCTGAACCAGGCGTAGCTGCACTATCTAGAAATTCCCGCTGAGAGGGTAAATCATCGAGTTCACTGTCCGAAACACAATCATAATCTGAGATCAAATCGGGCGGTTGCGACGTATCCACGTCGAAGGAGGGGTTTGAACCGTCGAGTTCGTATATCACGCGCAGAGGAGCGAAACTGCGTGATGGTGTGGTAGAGGGGGCTGTGTCGTCGGAGGAGGAGAGGATTTGAGCGAGGGCTTGGGAGCCGCCGAGGTCTGTGAAGGAGAGATCGAGATGAAGAGGCTGGTTGAAGCTGAAGCTCTGAGCGCGCTTCTTGCGGGACTGCTTGGCTGGGCGGATGGAGTAGGTGGGTTCTTCGTGCTTGATACTGTCAAGGCTGAAGCCCGAGCCCCTAACCTGCTCGTCGTCGTACAGCAGGCCCATGCGATACAGCTCAGCGACTTCATCGTCCTCCGTCATGGGCATCTTTCGGCCTAGGTACACATTCCCCCTCGCAGTCGAAGCATCGCGGAATGCCTCTTCCCTCTCAATCGTAGGCCTCCTCACGAGTCGAAAGCGGTCAACGGGTAGAGAGATCCTGCTGTTCGCTAGATCTCTCCCCTCGACCTCATCGGAAGAACCACCAAGACTGGAGTGGTCATGTTTCCGGGCCATGCGGTTCCGATGGACGTGTGTCCATCGTGGATTCGCACGCTGCAAGTTCCCCGTCGAGATCTCGTAATGGAGAATCTTTTCGAGCTGGGGACGGCGCGCGCCTCCGTTTGTGCTATCCTGTTGTCCACAGCGTAGACAGTGCGTCTCTCCGAAATTCGAAGTCGTGCAGGGAAACCCGGTCTCGCGGCACAGGTTGGCGCCTTTGTGTTGTGACTGACGCTTTGCTGTGGCGCGGACGAAGTGATTTCGACTTATGTGGGCGCGGGTCTTTAATGTGCTGGGAGGATTGATAGGAAAGTGCTTTGCAGCTGGAAGATCTCCAGAGCTGTTGAGTAAGATGTCCATGATGGATGGGCTGGGGGCGTATTATAAGTAAGGTTAGGTTAGATGAAACAAGGGTTTGTACAAGTGAAGGATACTATGTTGTGAGTAAAGATGTTATGTTGTCAAGAAAGGCGCAAAGTTGCGTGCTTGAACACTAAAGGGCGCGAGATTAGGGAATATGAAAGAGGTATCTGGAAGAGTCGAAGGCTGGAGGGTGTATTAATACGATATCATCTCATCCGGGGCGATATCGTCGTGATTGGCCGCCGGAGGAGTCATACGGACTGCGGATGGCGTACTACCAACCTAGTAAGACTAGGCTCTTAATTACACTGTATTACGCCTTTGTCTCATCTTTGTTATGAGCAACAACAAAGTACAGTGCTGCCTCGGCCTAGGACTAGTTGTTGTGACGTGACTCATTCTGCAATGCTTGCTTGCTTGATCCGGGTGTCGTCTTACAAGGCCAAGATAACCGAGGTGGCGCAGCGAATAAGAACAAAACTTGGGGGTTCTCCATTGTTGGGGAAGCCTTATCGACGAGGCACAGCAAGGCGCATGATGGGTTTGACAGGCAACGTCCGTGTGATGCGGTCCTGATTGGTTGGTGGATGTAGGACTCATGACGATAAGCAGAACGAAGAGGGTGTCGTCATGGGCAGAGGTATAGAGTCGCTGTGGTTATAGTGCATTGATACCTAGAGCTGCCTAGAAGGAAGTGTATTCTACCAAGGTTCTTTTCTTGAATGAGTTGTGCCCGATGACCAAAAATACATGGATGAAGAAACAGGGAATCACAGATGATGTTACTGGCTCAATGCGGGTGACGACGAGGAGTGTTTGATCGCCGTGGAGCTGTTTTCGGGTTTGGGAACTGGGTTAACCAACGATAACGATGAGATAGGATCACGGTGCAAGATAAGACAGTTTCTGTTGGAGGAGCTTGTTCATGGGGTGATAAGACATTTCCCCAATGAGGATATCCCGATAACACCCGGATGTTACGGCGGCTGGACGGACGAGCCGGGAGGCTGTAGACGTTGTAATACACTGTAACTTTACTGTATGTCGACATTGCACTCAAATCTTGTGATTGACTGCATTTCAACTCAGGATCAATATTGTATTTTCTCTAACCGCTGTTACCCCTCATACAAGGTGAATGTGCAACGCCCAAAGCAGACACTCACATAACCGTAGGGTAACACTCACCACTCATCTTCCTCTTCAGAGCACCCATCACTTGACATCCATTCCCTCAAGATACTTCCTCACATCAACCATCTCAATCCCCCTCTCCTCATTAACACTCCCACTCTTATCCCACGCTACCCCACGGCCCTGCGCAAACGTATCCCTATACTTGACCATCGTGCTCGGCTCCCTCTCCATCTGCCTCTTCAACTCCTCCAGATCCCACGCCTCGCGCTTGAACTTTGTGTCAAAATGCTTGTCCAATAAATCTGCCAGTTCGCCGTAGGATATAGTATCTCCCGCCGTGTACACAACTTGATGCGATATACCCCGTGGATCGAGGACTATATCTGCTGTAACGCGCCCGATGTCAGTTGGTGTCGTGAGTGTGATTCTGTTATCCCAGCTCCCAAGCGCTCTGACGATCTTATTCCCGAGGTCAACGACCCCAAAGTCTGGGAGGAACAGAAAGCTCATGAACAGTCCAGTCGACACAATCGTCCAATCAACATCCTTCTGCGCTCTCAATTTCTTCCGAACTTGTAACTGCTCATCAAATAAGTCCTGTGAACTTCCCTCCCCGATAATATCATAGTCCATCCCAAACTGCCAGGGAAAGTATCTCTTAACGCCTGCTTTAAGCACAGCGTCTGAAAGCTTGAGCTGCGTTCCAGACGGTAAGCCCATGCCATTACAAGACACAACAACATCGTATTTCTCAAAGATGGACGCTAGTTCTTCAACGCTTGCGTTGACGACATCAGCTGCTTCAAAACCTGCGTTGAGGGCCCGAATGTGCTGGACTAGTTTCTTCTTCTCAGGAGCAGCGGAGTCAAGGGTTGCTTGACGCAGAAGAACGGAATAGCGTTGACGCTTGGGGTGTGAGGTGAGGGCTTCCAGGATAGAGAGGCCTAGTTCCCCGGCGCCGAGGATGAGGATGTTCTGGGGCGTCATAGGTACTGGTATGGATGGATCGTTGAGACGATTAAGGGCTTGCAAGTTCTCAATGGAGAGTTCAAGAGGCGTTTCGGGCGTCATGTTTAGAAGAAGTAGTAGTATTTTAGGCTATAGTTTAAATCTGTGCTGCATGATGATTACGTCGTGAATGCTACTTTCGAAGGGACGAGAATGAGGCTGGATCTGCATCTTGGCGGAGCCTTAACGCGGGGTGAACGAATAGCCTTGGCGTAGGGTGTAAGCAATTCCTCTGTCTCCATGTCAAACTCCGAGACCATGAGATTATTCCAATTTTTGTTATTATATTTGTAAGAACAATAGACTCGCTTCATCAATAAATGCCAAGATCCTTGTTGGTCCATGATCCACATAGTTCATTCAATATCTGGCAGCTGAATAATCGAATTCCATCGACAAGCCATGTTTACAAGCCAGGGGCAAACATGACAAATGAGGAATTCTGATGGAGTTTATTTCATTCTCTATCCAACGAAAAATGCAAATACATACGAAAAAGGCCTGGTTGGCTTTTTATTAAACTCTGAGCTATACGGTAGTAAATGCAGGCACCGATTTACCCAACAAGAACGCCCACGCTTCCCAAAACAATGATGATTTCACGACTCTAGGAAAAAGATTTGTAGTCTAGCTAAAGTAGTGAATGAGGGTCACGAAAGAACAGTGATTCAAATGAAATGGCCTTATGAGCTGACTGTGAGTTTGTTGGCGAATCCAACACGTTGACCCTTGAGGTCGAAGACGACGAACTGCGCCTTGAGGAGGATGTCGCCCAAAATGGCGAATCCTATACCGTCGGAGCTCTGAATGCCACCGTAGCAGACGGTGGAGGTGAGACGACCGTAGTTGATGTAGTTTCCGGGGACTTTGCCGCGGTAGCTGCCGAAGCCAAAGTAGAAGCTAGGAAGCTTCGCTGAGCAGGGGAACACCCAGACACCGTAGTCTTGGTCGACGTAAGCGCCCTTGACCTTTTTGTAGTAAAAGTTGACAAGGTAGCTGGGCAGAAGAAGAAGTGTGGTGCCGGTGTCGACGATGGCTGAGTAGTTGTACTTGTGCCACGGTGCACCCTGAGCGACACGGAAGCCTTCAATGTTGAGTTGCCACCAAGGACTATTCTTCGTGACCTTGGCGAATTGAATACTTCCGTAATACTCGCCCTGGTCGATATACCCAAAGTTGTAGTTTCCAGCCTTGCCCTTCTGTAGATTGGCGGTAAAGACTGGAACTGCTAGCTTGTCCTGCACGTTCTGGAAGTAGGTTTTTTGAGGTGTAGGTCGGACAGTGTTCAGACTTGACATGGCGAGGCCCATGATTCCGTGCGAGAACTTGTCTGCAGCGATACCATCTGAGACTTCAGTAGCAGACTCAACCGCCTGCTTGTTGACATAGGTCTTTCCGACTTGGACCTTGTCGGTGTAGACAATGCCACTGGCACCAGTGCCATCACCGTACTTAATACTCCAAGTCTGACCATTTAGTCGTTTAGAAGTCGACGACTTGTCTGGCTTGTAGAGAATATGACCAGCTTGGTCAGGTTGATATGTGTCTGTAGAAAACACCCAACTGCGACAATTAGCAACGAACCTTGTTGACAAAAGACAGACAACTTACAGATCAGATGAGCCAGTATCAAAGTTCAGGTATGTTTGTTGAGCTGGAGTACCAATCTTGACAGGAACTACATACTGTGAATCGTAGTACTGAGGCGGTGTTGCCGAAGCAGTTCCCTTCATTCCTGGCAAGTGTTAGTCGTGTTCATTGACCCGAGTGACGAGACTAACCAAGCTTGTTGTTGATGAGGGCAGCCTCATGTTGAGCAATCTTCTTGAGCTTCGGGGGTAAGGTCTTGTGGTATTTGTTATATGCCTGGATGAGGGCAATCTCGGCATGAGGCTTCTTGTAGCGTGTGTTGGTGAGTTGGTCCATCTTGACCTTTTCTCCCCCAGCTCTAGGCTTTAGGTGAGCCGAGTCGGGATCATTCTCATGATCGATAGCTCGACCTCGCAGCGTCTTGCCAAGTTGCTCCTCTTCTTGTTCCTCGGGATCGATATCCCGCTCTTGCAGGCCTTTAATTCCTTCAACCTCTGGATCAACAGCGTTGGGTGAAAAAGGATTCTTGACCTCATAGACATCGCCACGTGCCTTTAAAGGGTCGTTATCGGATACATCCCTGGGTTTTATATCCCGGTCTTGTAGGCCCTTCACACCTTCAACCTCAGGGTCAACAGCATTAGGTGAGAAGGGATTCTTAACCTCGTACACGTCGCCACGTGCCGCGAGGGCTTGGTCTCCCTTGGGGTCTATTGCCCTCTTTTGCAGACCCTTTACTCCTTCAACTTCTGGATCAACGGCGTTGGGTGAGAATGGATTCTTCACCTCGTAGACATCGCCACGGATTTCATGAGGAATACCCGTACTACAGCCGGCGAGGAGGAGAAATGAAACCGTGCTGAATTTCATCGTGAATGATGGGGTAGGTGAGAGATAGTAGTGATCGTGAGATGGGGATGTATTAGGAGGACGGGGGGCCGGGCCTCATATTTCAAGACAATGGAAGTAGCAACGATCCATTGTAAGAGGCGGGCAGAGTGTTCCGGATCGAGGGCAAAAGCTATTTTCCAGGCACTTCGAGATCCATAGCATGGCATTCTGGGCAAGCCTGGAGCTAAGTGAAGCCATGCTGGAGAGCTTAATGTGGAATGTGGCCCGTGAAGAGGATGGGTTCTGGGTGGAATGCATCTGGATCGAGTATGGTATGGCCTGGCATCTGCATTCCGGGGCCTTGGGACTAGACATTTTAGACCCTAGAATGAATGCCACGAGCACGGCAGAGCAGCCATGACCGAGACATGACCCAAAATGTCCGTTCTTGGTTCCTGGTACCTGCGTCTGATTTGTCCGCGTTTGTCGTGAAGGGTCCCCATCTTGACGTTGAAGGCGTGCTCCGCAATTACAGTTGTCAGGCTAGGGGAGGAAAGAAAACACAGGACCTCGATTCTAGATGACAAAAAGACTTAGGTAATGTAGTCCTAAACTTAGCTAAACCTTTGCTGAGTTTATTTTGACACCCTATCTTAAGGTTCACTGTTTTCTTGCCCCCCGAGGGTCAGGGTCTTGCGTGTGCGTGCGTATCGGCGAAGAATCTGCTTGAGACTTACAAAAACGATTGCTTTGAAACTTTTTTGGTGCGAAGATCGACGGACCAGGTGAACAAGTTGGGACGGGTATGATGAGAGAACCCTTGATGATCATCAGTGACAGATCATTAGATCTACAACAATGTCGTTGTTTCTGTCTTGGTCGATTTGATTTAGGTCATGCCCAGTTCTGTTCCTGCATTTTCGTACATCTGTCGTAAATGGCGTCTGAGTCATAGTATGACGGCAACATCTTCTGGTCCATCTTCTTCCAAGATCATAGACCGACGAGTCTTGGACGGAAATCTCTCATCCGGGCCGTATCCCAAATTGTCGGTTCCGTGGTTTCGTAAATAACCTCATCTTAGTGCTAACTAGAGATGGTCATGGCTTGAGCTGTCGGAGAGCGGGAATGCACTGACTCGATATGGTGATGTTAGCGGTGGTGTTGAGGTGTGAAACGATGCTCGAGCCGTCTCTTGCGGTTCTGGGGGAAATGTTCCGAAGAGAGTAAAGTGGCAGCCATTGGCCAATGCTTAACCAAGGCTCGGTCCCTTCCGCTTTGAGGCTCTTGATTTTTCAGTAGAGTTAAGAGGTCCAATCAAGTCTCTCATACAAGTTTCTTCATTGAATTACTGTAAACAGATGCGTCGTTACGAGTTCTAATTTTACACTCAACCGTCATGTCTGTGCTTTTCTATTTTAGGCCTAAGAATTTATGATGTGACGATGGTTGTAGTCATTCACTCTCGTAGTCATCGTGCTTCTCTCTTCACGATATTACTTGATGACAAAGGCAGTCGAGGTTCGATGTGAAGTCATCATCGATGGCTCATCTCATGACTCCTCCACTGAAGATTACCCCTCCATGACTCACCAAATACAGCGACATCTCCACTGACAGTCCCTTCGAAGAAGAAAACATCAGGCAGAAGCGAAATTGAGACTATCTAGATCATCAATATGAGCAAAAATGATTAATCTGCCTTGAGACATATTCAGGAAATTTAGGCAAAATTTCTATATACATAATTCAATAACAATTCTCAAATCTGCCAAGAATCATCTTACAACGTTAGAGTGAACCCTGGTAGACACATCCACTGATAAGATAACGTTTTTTTGAACCCCGCGGTAACAAGGTTGCACAAAAATTCCACAACGCCTTGATCGAATTTGTTTTCGCCAACATAACCGACATATTTTGCAATCTCGCTAAGTCCCATTGCAAATTAATTCACCATGGATCCCGCGGCAGGACCAGCTGCTCCTCACGAGCCTCCCTACCAATACACAGCAAACCAGGGCTACGAACAGACAGAAGAAATACCCCGCGAACTCCAGACCCCAAAAGACGACGGTGCTGCTCTTGTCGAGCAAGAAGACGATAATGACTTTGACGATATTTTCGAGGAGGATTTCGACGATAATGAGTGGTCTGCTGATGCGGGCGACTTGACAAAATCTTATAACCGTCAGCGCAATGCCGACGGCGCCGCTGCTCGTTCGAATCAGCAGAAACCTACTGCGAATACCTTTGCCAGCGTCGACGATCAAGTATCCGCCCTATCAAAGCACGC
Organism: Fusarium phyllophilum; assembly: GCA_013396025.1. Lineage (NCBI taxonomy): Eukaryota > Fungi > Ascomycota > Sordariomycetes > Hypocreales > Nectriaceae > Fusarium > Fusarium phyllophilum. The sequence continues at coordinate 157,337 of JAAOAQ010000017.1, read as the reverse complement.
CGCCAAGCTTCGTCTTGACACTGTCAAGCAAGATGTTGAGAAGGACAAGGACAAGGCCGACCGCGCCACCAGCGAACAAGTCCTCGACCAGCGCACCCGCATGATTCTCCTGCAGATGATCAACCGTGGCTTCGTTAGCGAAGTCCACGGTGCTATCAGCACCGGTAAAGAAGCCAACGTCTACGGCGCCGTCCTCCACGATGATCAAACCGGCGAGGCTACCCAGAGGGCTATCAAGGTCTACAAGACAGCCATTCTCAGCTTCAAGGACAGAGAGCGTTACATCACCGGTGAGCACCGTTTCAAGGGTGGCTTCGACAAGGGAAACAACAGGAAGATGGTTAAACTTTGGGCGGAGAAGGAGTTCCGCAACTTGCGAAGGATCTACACAGCTGGTATTCCTTGCCCGGAGCCCATCAGCCTCAAGCTTCACGTTCTCGTCATGGGGTTCCTTGGCGACCGCAAGGGCTGGGCGTATCCTCGCCTCCGTGACGCTACTCTGACGGGCGACGATGTCGATCAGCAGTGGTATAAGCTTTATGTCCAGCTGCTTGGCATCATGCGCCGAATTTATCAGGTCTGCCGTCTTGTGCACGCCGATCTGAGCGAGTACAACATTCTCTACCACAAGGAGAAGCTCTACATCATTGATGTGTCGCAGAGTGTGGAGCCTGATCATCCTCGCTCTCTTGAGTTCCTGCGTATGGATATCAAGAACGTGGGTGACTTTTTTAGGCGCAAGGGCGTTGATACGCTTGCTGACCGCGCTATCTTCAACTTCATCACTACCCCTGAGGGTCCTGTAGAAGAGCCAGAAATGGCCAAGGCGATCGAGACTCTGTACGAGACTCGCGCTGATACAAGTGAAGACCAGGCTGCTCAGATCGAGGTTGACAACGAGGTGTTCAGAAATCAGTACATTCCTCAGACATTAGAACAAGTCTACGATATTGAGAAGGATGCTCAGAAGGTGACACAAGGTGAAGGTAACGATCTTGTCTACAGTAATCTACTGGCAGACCAGGTCATCGCTCCCAAGAAGGACGGTGAAGATGGTGAGGAGGAACAAGGTTCTACATCCGACTCTGACGATGAAGGCGCATCCCTCTCAGGTGACTCCAACGACGAGGCCAACTTCGAAAAGGGTCCTCCCCGCGGCCGTCGCTTCGAGGACAAGGATGAGAAGAAGGTTTGTATCTCAACACCCATTCTCCTCAAGGAACTTGACTGACCAATAACTCCAGGCTCATAAACAAGCCGTCAAGGAAGCTAAGCGCGAGAAGCGCAAGGAGAAGATGCCCAAGCACCTAAAGAAGAAGATCGTCGCCACATCATCCCGTCGCAAGAAATAGACCTGAACAGCCTCAATCTTGGCGATTCCTTATTCGCTTCCTCCCCCCGTTCCGGGCAAGGGACCGTTGTGTCGAGACGCAGGGTCAGGCCCCTTTGCCCGAAGGAGGAATAACACGAAAAGCTTATATCAAAACCCCTCCCCCCTAGGCAACTGCAATCGGATGATGAAGACATTGATTCGTCGCCCGGAGATGTCACCGCCGAGACGGTTTAGCATTCCCCTTTGGGGTCTGTGTAACCTCCGGTTCCTTTGGCTCCCGCGGCGATCTGAACGTTCCCTCCCTTTCCGTGGGGTCCGTTTTGAACGATCAAAGAGAGCTCTGACGATTTGTATTTTTTTGCCTCCCCCTTTCCGTAACGGAACGGAAAAGGGTTCTCAGCTCCGGATGAGGCTTGGCTGACCTCGGTTTTTGGGGGGTTTAAAGAAAAGAGCACACCGGAAAAAAGAGTAACGACTTGAATATTATGTATGAAATGCCCTGATTTTATCGCTCAGTTGTGTTTTTTACAACTCAAATAGAGAAAAGCCAAAACGTTAACCCTCCCCTTTGACGCCATTACATGATAACATACAATCTCAATCTGTTCAAAATATCTCAAATTTCACCTCCCGGCAGGCTCATCACCGGTAGATAATACCATAACAGGACTGGTCATGTTCAAAAGTAAAACTGCTGTTGGGGCTGGCCTGGCGGTGGCTGGGCTAGGAAGTCAAAGTTCAACGAGTCCATTCCCGTGTTCCACGGGTCCGGCGATTCTGTGGCGAGTTAGTTTTTCGGGGGTTGTTCAAAAGAGAAGCATGACAGATAGAAAATGACATACCACCCCAGATAGATTCGTAGAGGTCCATGGGAGCCATGTATTGCGTAGGATCGACGTTCATGGCGTTCATGCTGTCCAGATTCAAGCTTCCGTTTGGCATTTGACCGTACGCAAGACTAGACACACTTTGAGAAACGTTCACATCAAACCGGGGAGAATAAAATACTGACCCTGGAAAGTCTTGGATCGAAGCGCCTCCGTTTTGCATCTCAGCCATAGCAAGCGCTGCGTCCTCTCTTGGGTCCGCGCTCTGGGAAACGTTGCGAAACATTGAATTGCCATTTCCGGGGAGTTGGCCTGGGTTTCCAAAGGGGTTAAGTGGCGTCCGGCTCCCGCTGCCGGCGGCAGAGGCGTCGCCCTCTTTCTTGAGATGTGACGGGACAATAGAGCCATGGTCGTAAATGTTCTTGAGGGCCGTGAGGGCGCGGTACAGCGGACCGGAGAGCTCAATGTCCTTGTCGGTGGTCATGACATGCGGCTCGGGGGAGCTAACGTCCTTGGCAGCAGTGGCAGAGAGAGCAGCGATGAGATCCCCCTGTAGCTGCCGGACCTCTGGATCCGTCTTTGTCTCACATAGTATGCCAAGGAGCAGAGCTGATGATAGGCCGTGGTACGTGAAGGCCCAGCTGCGCGTTGGGATGGAGGAGAGCTGGTGCATGGCGAGGAACATCCTGACGGTTTCGGTTAGGTTGTCTTTGCAGCGATCTGCTAGCGTCTTTCGCTGCTCAGGTTCGAATTCGCTGTCCTTTCGGAGTGCTGGGCGACATGCGACGGAGATGACAAATGATGTGTGGAGGCGGATTGCATAGTGTTGGAGCCTGTCGAGGGCTGTCTTGCAAATTTCTTTGTTTCGTAGTTGCGGTGCTGTGCGGCTTCGGAGAGTCTCTACGGCTTCACAGTCGTCGATGATTTGGGAGTATGAAGCACTCATCATGTCGTCGGGGTTCAGGCGACGAGAAATGATTTCCATGAGATGGTACATTGTTTCGAGGTATGAGTAGTTGCCGTTTGGTGTCGGCGCCATGACGGGGATTGGACAGCATGGGAAGTTGGTCATTGGAGATCTAACATCGTTAGAGGTGAGCCATCAACAGACAATACTCAATACTCACCTGTCAAAGGATAGCGACGTCAATGTGTCGTGCCACACAACGCTCCACCATAATCTTCTTCGCACCATTTCTTTCGATTGGGTGTTTGGCGGTGTACAGTCGCGGCTCTCGTTACGTGGTGTTCTATGTAGACCGAGCGACTGGGCAAGACGACAAGTCAATCCCATCAGCGCCCATGATGCTTCAGCCTTCATATCATTCAGAAGAACGAAGCATGTGAGAAGAAGAGCTTGGATGGAGTCAAAAGAAGGTCTGCGATGTGTCAGTCCAAGTTGTCAAAGTTGGCAGTCTGCATTACCGAAGAAGAAAGTTGCCCAGTCGGAGAAAGTGAAATGATATCTGAATGAAGCGTTGAGAGTCTCGGGTGCGGATATGGTATGGCGATTCGTGGTACTGTGATCCGACGGCCAAAACGGCAAAGAGTATCGCTAGCCATGATGCTGTAACAGGTTTGGTGGACTTGCTGCCGCTTGTCGCATTTCGCGATCGATCTTCTAAGTAGGTCATGAGCTTGGCCTCGAGGTCATCAATGTCCATAACGAATCCCCAAAAAGGCTGAGGTATTTCCTTGTATGTGCGGAACAGCCTGAATGGCTCGTCAGCTTACGGTCTCGCCACAGCAAAGGGCAGAGGCGAATACTCACTTCATAACCTCGCGGTCGGAAGGTAATTCAGTTGATATATCCTGCGTCAGTTTCTGAAGATGATGCGACGACATCAGCGGGAAAGGCGCCGATGTGTCCAAGCCGAGAATGGACCTCATGTCTTGTCGAATGTCAAGACCGTCGCCTTTGTGAACGGGTGAGGATTGCTCGCGCAGTAGAGCAGGAATACTGTTCTGCCCAACGTAACGGTCTGCTGCAACTTCAGGTTCATCGATGCTTGCTGTGTTGTTTATTAGTCGTATGAACAGTGGCATGACCCGGATGTTCGGACACTCACCAAGGGTGCGCGGCCAACTGTCCTGTCGCTCAACCTTGCGCACTCCTTCGTCGCGAGGTGCCTCTGAGAATGAAAGTGTCCTCTTGCGACTAGCGATGCCTTGGCTTGCTTCTGAAGGTGCACCAGAGCCTGATGGCTTCGAGGTTGATGAGCGGTTGGGCTTATAGGAACATAGTCTTGGATGCTCTCTCTTGACGCAGTTCTCACAAGGTTGTTTATTGTCGCATTTGACTTTTCTCTGACGGCAGGGCCAGCATGCAGTACCTAACGTGATGATGAGCCATGGAATTCCCCAATTGAGGCTATTCACAACATGTCTTACCGTAGCGAACCTTGCGATGGGAATGTATGATTCGATTGGCCTCCTCTGGGGTCAGGTCATCAATGGCTACCCGCTCATCTGGGCTAGGGTTCTCAGCCATGGTGAATCGGGGATATGGGCTCAGAGACGAGCCGTGGAGCCAAACAAAGGTCACAATAGCAATTGCGATGTGATGTTATGATTGCAGATGAGGGTTTACGAATGCCGAACTCCGAGAGTCTCCCATGCGATAGCGATAAGAGAGGGGAAGATTGTGGTGCTGACGAGCGGGGTCGGTTCGGCTTTTCGAATTGGCTTTAGTTCAGGATCGGGCTGGTATTAATAAGGTAATAAAGAAGGGGAAGAATGTACTTGGCGGCTGATCTTTTGACCTTTCGATTCTCTCTGTCTCTTTTCTCTTGTCTCTATGGTTGGCTGTTGAGTGGGCACGAGACCGGCATGGGTACCGACATCCCGAAGCCACCGGTCGGATAAACTGAGGCCGAATCCGTGAGGCAAGCCACAGCCAGTCGCACGATGTTGTCTCTAGGGTAAAGAGACAAGAGAAAACACGATTAATCGTCAGTTTGTCCATCATGTTCAGCTTCATTTTCACAATTATCGACAGTCCCTATTAGCACCTAATCAATGCAATTTCAATCTACGATGAATCGCCCTATCTCTCGTCCTTTTTTGTTGTCTCGTCCTCCTGTTTCTTTTGCGTGGGGGCCTCCCATTCACTGCCTGTCTCAAGTCCCTTAACTTCTCTCCAACATCTGCGCTCGCCCATGCTCCCCTGTCCAATCACCATATTTTTGTGATAACCAATTTGTTCTTGCATGATCCAGCATTACTCGGTTTGGTTCACGAGGCTGTGTATTGATTTGCTGAATAGAGCTGTTTTGCTGCAACGAACCACCACCGTCTTTCAGGACCAAAAGCCGTTGCACCCGTTTGAAAGCTTTCGACAACGAGACCGAGAACTCAAAAGCTTATGAAGTATTCCGTTTGTTAAGGGACGCTTCAATCACAATTGTACGGCCTGCAGCTCTGGCTGGCTGAGCCTCTGCGTAGCCCAGCGCAAGCTGAGCGCATCTCCCGCCCTCAATTGTCGCGCGGTAATTTTACTGCCCCTTTCTAGGCTCTGCTCTCATGCTCGCATCACAGATTCCACATTCACTCATTTGACTGTTTCAACCGTTTTGACTCTCATTCTTGGCTTCCAGCACCGGCTGTCATGGCTAGTCAGCTCTCGCCCAGAAAAGGAGAGCAAGCCAAAGAAGAACTCGATCGCACAATTCGCTCCCTGAGCACCGATTTTCAACTTCAGCTACACATCCCAGACCTAACGCTGTCGCCCAGTAAGCGCCGGCAACAGCATCGCAATGGAGACCAAGAGCGAAGCGAGCACATCTACCTATGCGCATATCGCCTCAAGTTCCAGGATCCTAACCGTCTCGCGATATGTCTGACTCGCTTCCGTGAGCAGGCGGACGAGCATCTCATGAATTGGATCCGGAAGCCCCGCGCTGACCCTGATACGACCCCAAGCAAATCCTTTGGCCCACACCGTCAACGTACCCGCTTGACCTCTGAGGAGCGGGCCGAACTACAGGACTTCCTGCTGCAGTTGCTCAAAGACGACAATATCGCGAATCGTCAGCGTTCCAAGCACTCGAAGCGCAAGTCTGATGAATTCCCAGATCCCAGCTCCAAGAGATCTAGAAACTCTTTCGAGGGTTCTCCTGCGTGCGAAAGCATTGACAGTATCCCAGTTCGCTCTAGAGCTGTGGCCTCCAGTAGCCGTCTATCAACGGGACGGCCCGCTAGAGGCGCAGGTACATCGTCCTTCACCAATGGCATAGTGAATTCGGCCACCACGTCATTTGCCAGCACTCAGCCATCGTCATTCGGTGTAAGGTCATTCAATTCCAGTAAAGTTTCACTGGCTCCAACTACCTTCACAAATGACTCTGCGCCGAGTACTCAAGCAACTACTGTGACGAACACCTCCTTCAAAAGATCTCAGCTTCCGTTTCAGGCCACACAACCGTCCTTCACCAGCAATGCGACATCATCGAGAGACATTCAGGTTCCTTTCTCTCAAAGCATTCAAAGATTTGCGTACCAGCCGCCGTGTGAGGAAAATCGCAATGACATTGATCCGCCCAAACCGCCTTCGTTCCGAAGGTATGGGGATCGAACGCCGCCAGAGCCTGTCATCGATCTCACAGATGATGATGAGCCCGAGGAAGAGCCAAGGCTTCCAGTTCTATCAATGCCTCAACCGATCCGAAGTCAAGTTGACTTGAAGAGAGCAGGCATGATTCGATCCAGCAGTCCCGCGACAGCCTACTCTAGCCTGCCAGAAATGAATGAGTTCGATACAATGCTGCTCGATGCTCCAATGTTTGATCCAGAACCGCCTGAATGTCCCCTGACAGATCGTCTTCGGAACATATGGCCAAAGTTCCCCATACCCGGATTGAACCAGGCACCTCTCATTATCCTGTGGGAGCTTACCCGTGCTGCACTTCATTGTCGTGTGGACTTGTCCACATGGGATCTTGAATATCAGCCCAACGATACTTGGCATGACCAGACCAAGTTCCGAGGCCAGCTCTTCAGACACCGACTCTTCGTGGGACAGGGCTTGCCTCCAGCTTGCGATCGTGCCGTCTGGGATGCTGCGTTCGGATCGTTCGCCTCACATGACAAAGCCGTTGTTCTTGCTGCAGAATTTGTCTGTAATACGGAAGATACTGGGCAACTATATCGGCTAAAACTTCAGCCTCCGCGCCTTGAACTCAGCCATCGACTGGCTCGTCGGTTTGGTGCAGATCGCTTCTTGGAAGTCATCATGCCGTCGCCCACTTCCAGAGATGCTCCCGATGTGATCAAGCAAGACCCCCAAGGTGCAAATAAGGTCATCAAATGGTTGACCGAAAGCTTCCATTACTTTGTCGGTCGATCATGGGCAGCTTTCTACACTCGCGAGGCCAAGAAGTCCATTAAGGATCCACGACCTCCTCACAAGTCAATAACGATCATGCAAGAGCGCGTGTATTTCTTCGCAACTGACGGTATTAACTTTCGTGTTCCCATGAGCCAGTTTCCTCCTTTGGAAGAAGCAACTTCTCCTGGACACCGCACAAAGATGAGGCGCTGTGATCTCTTGAATTGGGCTATCAACATTGAGCAGAACTCGTCGCAACCGGTGCCCAAGCTCTTTTCACGACTTGCTCTCAGTGAGTTGTTTGACCGACTACTTTCCGTACTCTTAGCTAATATCCCAGTCCAGGCCTCAGCAAGACTGTTCCCACCATTGTCATTGAACCTCATCAATTTCGACATCGCGACACTATGTTGGGCTTCCACAGGTACATGACCAAGAAAGAGATAAACGAGCAAAAGGATATGGGTGATGGTATCGGTCGAATGTCTCGAAACCTCGCGCGCAGGATAGCGACTCACATGGGACTCCTGGAAACGCCGTGTGCGTTCCAGGCTCGTATTGGCAGCGCGAAAGGGATGTGGATTGTCGACGTCGAAGATGATGGATTAGACAATGACGATTGGATCGAGACTTATCCCTCACAACGGAAATGGAATTGCGACTTCGATGATGTTCATCATCGGACATTTGAAGTACGCGAGTGGTCCAGAGAGCTTCGGTCCGCTGCTCTCAATACGCAATTCATCCCAGTTCTTGAGGCACAAGCGCCTGTACCCCAGGACATGCGCAATGTTATCGCACGTCACCTTGCGAATGGCCTACAAGAGGAGATCGGTGGTCAGCTCGCTGCCATGACCCACCCGACCAATCTTCGTGGGTTTACACATCGCGGCTTTGACCGAGCGACATTGGGAAATGTCCCCTTCCTGGGCGCCCTACCAGAGAGAGAAGAAGACATTATCTCATATATGCTTGACGCTGGCTTTGATGCCACCAAGTGTCGGTTTCTGCGAGATATGGTATGGAATAACCAGAAGCGACAAGCCGAACAGCTCAAGGCGAAAATGAATATAAAAATCCCCCGGTCGACCTACGCATTCATGACGGTCGACTTCACTGGTACTTTGGAAGAAGGCGAGGTACAGCTTGCGTTTTCCTCGAAATTCCAAGCAGACGGAGAATCAGATACATTACTCGACGGCATCGATATCCTTGTAGCTCGAGCTCCCGCTCACTTTGTCAGCGACATACAGAAAGTCAAAGCTGTATTCCGACCGAACCTGAAAAGACTCAAAGATGTTATTGTCTTCTCGTCAAAGGGAAAGTCTCCGCTGGCTGATATGCTTTCTGGTGGTGACTACGACGGCGACTTGGCTTGGATCTGCTGGGACCCTGATGTTGTCAACAACTTCAACAATGCGCCAAAGCCAGTCGAGCCGGATCTTGTCGGACAAGGATACCTCCGAAAGTGCAATCCAAGCTTCGAGTCCATCCTAGACGCAGCCACTGATGTCGATAGTGCATGCGCGGACTTTCTCTGTACAGCGATCTCGTTTAATATGCAGCCTGGGTATTTAGGTATCGCAACCAAGTTCAAAGAAAAGCTGTGTTATCTGGAAAGAGGCGTCAGCAGCGAACGGGCTGTTGCTTTGAGCACACTGGTCGCTCTCCTGGTCGACCAAGCCAAACAAGGACTGCTATTCACTCGTGAAGACTACGACCGGCTGAAACGGGACATGCAAATGAAAGGCAAAGACCCAGAATATGAGAACGAGAGGAGCTCTAGGCGTAATTACGTCAACAGGGATGGTTCCATACATATTCTGGACGAGCTCAAGTTCATAGTAGCTGAGGACACAATCGCAGACGCACTGAAGAAGTTCTCTGATGCTCTTTTTGGAAGAGATGTCCCCGTACAAGCATGGGACAAGGATCTAGCTCGTCTCTGGGACGACTTCGAAAGCCAGAAGAACGAATCGAGGATCATTGGCAGACTCATGACTGCCCTCCGCGCGCAGGTTTCCGATACCATGGAGGAGTGGAAGAAGACAATGTCCGGCGGTAAAAGTGATCCCTCGAACAGCGACTTTGGCGTCAAAGTCAGGGAACTGCATCAGAAGTGGTCTGCATATCAACCACCGCCCGAACTCCTAACCTCGAGACAAGTCAAGCCCCTCCTCGACAAATGGAACGGCGACCCGTCTCTTAGCAAATGGGAGCTCCTGAAAGCATCAACCATGTTCAAACTCGGCTACGAAAAATCATACAACATGCTCTGGCGTCTCTCAGGCAAGCAACTCGCATGGATGAAGGCCACGATGTCGCGCAGCACATCAGACGCAAGCGCGATCGCAGTGACGGCTGAGATGTGGAGCATTCTCAGACCTGATAACAAGCGGATCGCAGCGCTTAATGCGAGAAGGCAGATTGGGCATGACAACGAGAGTCTGGCGGCGCTGGAGGAGGTCACGGAGTATGATGAGACGGGGACGCAGATCGACGATGCCTAGAGGCGCATTGGATCGGATAGTTCGACGTTCTCGAATGCGGGATCTTTTAGAAGCTGGAGCTCTTGACGTTGGATGCAGATTTGGAGAGGTTGAGGCGAGGATGTTAAGAACGCGAGGTCGTTGGATATGCGATGATGGCTTGGGCATCCTTTAGTTGGTGATCCAATGCAATCGGGGGGTTTGTATTTATGATATTGAGTGATACCCTGGCGTTGTAATTAGTACACTACGTTCTATTCAAGAAAGACAGAAGAGCTGATGAGGTAGTCTTCACGAGTAACGACCGTTGTCTCAGGTAGCATGTAATGTGTGATGTCTGAGATCCAGGAACAAGGCCATAGCGTTGCAGGCTGCAGCCACTACCGAGGATGGAACTGTAAAGTCATACTTCGAAATTCCCCGTCTTTTATTCCCATCGCGTTAATGATACGAGAACAACTACCGGGGTTTGAATCAGCTCACGCCAAGCACGGGAATGTTCTCCGTCTCCGTCGCGACGAGCTGTGATGAATCCAACAATAGGCGAGCTGCATTCATTACACAGCGTAGTTATGTGTGTATCCATCTGAAACAAAGAATCACACGCAAACAATCACACACACTCAATAACGAAGCCGCTCGGACATCTCTTAAGCATAACGGGAAATTCCCAAAATCACAGGCAAGATTAGGTTTGGCGCTCGGCAGGTCGGCATTTGGACAAGCCACTAGCGGCTCTTGGTCTTTCAGCTCTCCAGGCCCTGTAGCTACAGGGAGCTTTCCGCTGGCCGCAAATCTGATTGGTCGAACGAGGGGATCTAAACCGTTCTGCGTTACAGCTCTGGCGCCTCAATGAGGTCATTGAGTTTGGGCCAAGCTCGTTGTGTGATGTCTTTGATTCTTGGGCAATCTTGGAAGGGACCCGCTTGGACTGTGATCATGATCTTTTTTGGTGTGCCCTCCCTTTTTGACTTTTGTGTTTACTCTTGACATCTTCATCATCAGAATTGAATTATCAATCGTGGTTGAATCAATTATCAAGCGCGGTTGATTTTTCGTATCGCGATTCGGTACTTGGTATCCCTGCGCTGATCACGACTCCATCGCGATTGAGAAACATCATCCACTGTATCACACCAACAAGTAATTCATCGCAAACATCTCCATCACAAGCAGCGACAATGGGCGAAGCCGACAATTACTACAATCCGAACCAACAGCAGCCGTACGGCTACTCCAACGGCGGCGGCTATCAACAACAATACCAACCTCAACCTCCCCCCGCGACACACCAGCAACAATACCAACAACCGCCTCCTCCCCAGCAGCCATACCCTCCCCAGAATGGCAACGGCTACATGCCCGCCCAAGGCTACGGCGGCAACGAAAAGGCCTCGTTCGAAGAGCAGTTCAAGATCCCCAAGCCAAAGTGGAACGATCTCTGGGCTGGTATTCTCTTCATCCTCTTCATGGCCGGCTACGTCGTTGTTTCTGGTATAGCGCTTCAGGGATACGCTGCGAATAAGGGCAACGCTGGATCGGGGATTTACAATAATCGGAATGACTTTTCGCTGAACACGAGTACTGTTATTTTGTTCATGTTTGTCCTCGCTGTTGCGTTTGTCCTCTCGTATGCGTACGTTTGGATGGCGCGGTTGTTTCCGAAGCAGTTTATCTGGGTCACTGGTATTCTCAACGTCTGCTGGGCTCTGGGAACTGCTATCTTTTATCTCTGGCGCAGATACTGGTCTGCTGGAATTGTTTTCCTCATCTTTGGACTTTTCATGGCGTTTTGTTTCTGGACGTGGATTTCACGAATTCCCTTTTCGGCGCTGATGCTTCGAACTACTATCGACGTTAGCAAGAAGTATGGCCATGTCTACCTCACCAGTTTGATTGGAGGCATCATCGCCACGGCTATGTCTGCTTGGTTCTCGATCACTCTTGTCGCAATCTACATTAAGTATCAGCCTGCGAATGATAACCCCTCTTGCGCTGATGGTGGCTGCAGCAAAGGCAAGGTCATTGGCCTGATCGTCTTCATCACTTTCACTATGTACTGGTTCTCCGAGTGGCTCAAGAACACCATCCACACCACGATAGCCGGTGTTTATGGTTCATGGTACTTCAACCCTCACAACTTCCCCAAGGATGCCACTCGCGCTTCTGCCAAGCGAGCCTTAACCTACAGTTTCGGTTCCATCGCCCTGGGTAGCTTGTTAGTCGCCATTATCCAGTTTGTCCGTCAGATCTGCCAAGCTGCTCGTAACCAGGAGGCCGCTGATGGCAGTATGTTGGGATACGCTTTGTTCTGTTGCATTGGCTGCCTTCTTGGTATTCTGGAGTGGGCTGTTGAGTTCATCAACAGATATGCTTTCTGCCACATTGCGCTTTATGGCAAGGCTTACTTTGCGGCTGCCAAGGATACCTGGAAGATGATCAAGGACCGCGGAATTGACGCTCTGATCAACGTAAGTGCAATCGTCTTTGTCTCCGTACACTACTAACCTGTGTAGGACTGCCTCATCGGACCCGTCCTTTCATTCGGCGCTCTCTTCATCGCTTACGCTTGCGGTCTCCTGGCCTACCTCTACCTCTACTTCACCGACCCCCCTTACAACAGCGACGGTCAATACACAGCAGTCGTCATGGCATTCGCTGTCCTCATCGGTTTCCAGATCGCCAATATCTTCACTACCCCGATTTCGAGCGGTGTCGAGACGATCTTTGTTGCTGCTGGTTGGGATCCTCAGGTCATGTGGCGCGACCACCCCGAGCTTTACCAGGAGATGTGCAGAGTGTACCCCAAGGTTCAACAGGTCATTCACGACCGATGAACTGGTCATGCATCTTGATATTGTCATAAGTTTGCCTCGAGTAAGCTGAAGCCGACTACTGCTTTAGCTGAAATAGGGGATATGTATGATGAGTGATAGCATGAAAAGCATAAGCTTGGGCCTCAGGACTGGGGCACTCTTACGATAACTGATTGGCTGGCTGCTTGTCTTGAATGATACCATAGAAGGATACTGGAGGATTCATTGTGTGTTATGCATGATGGAAACTGTCTTTTGTTCTGGTTTGCACCATGGAGAATATTTAATGCTACGGGATAATAAATAATTACTCTTTCTTTCCCTTGAAAGCTGCCATTGGTTCTCTGGATCTACAGATGATACTGCCAATAGTGCAGCTGGAGTGTTTGCATGAAGTTTACAGATTATCAAGCTGACTTGAGCTACCCATTGTGAGGGGCTAAAATTGCAGTGAAAGTTATGGACGGCCTCCGAGGTCAGACCAAAAGAGTAAGCATTGATGAGTTTCGGCGACTCGAAGCGCAATTTAGAAGCCGTCAGTTGTTCAAAACATTTTCAAGTGCAACCCAAGATCTAAGGGTTTCCGAGTTGTTTTCGCAACTTGGGTTGGGTGATCCATCACAGCTTGGCCGCAAACCAAGTGGTCTGAGTCTACATCTCCAGCATCAACACCAACTACGCCGCACACTCTCGCTCAAGCATGGATATAAAGGTCCTTTTGAATCTCACATCAAACAACCAACGATAAATGCCAAGGATAAACACTCAACTCGCGAGCCTATCGGACTTGCGCCCGTAACGACACGAGGAAATAAGTCAGTTCATGCATGCCCTCGCGGGAAGATCTCCCGGATCTTATTTCCCTATCACGATCCTAGCTAGGTCTAAGCCTGGAGGGTTAGTATTACACAACTCGATCGCCAAAGAATTTGTCAGGTTAACTGTGGTGAGACGTCCGGGGGAGGGAAGCGAGATTGTCGAATGATGGGGATAACGCGGAGGGTATAGTGGTGGAATGTTTTGTCATCTGAGTGGATGTTACTGTAACGATGCCAATGGCCAACTGTACTCGTGGTTTGGGGGTAAAGCATTGGGTGAACTGGGGATTGAGGCTTGATATCCGATTGAAGCATCATAACCGCTCCCATCACATCGGAACGCCTCATGACTCAACTGACAGTCTCGGCCCGTAAACGGTGATGGCATCTTGCGGAGACAGTACATAATAGAAACTCCCAAAGCCCAGGTTCTCCTCAATCCCCGTTTGACGCCATGAATGCTTATTTTCAACATCACGTAACCGTATCAAAATCACTCGGCTAGATCCATTATTTCGTCTCCAGTGGCAGGTTTTATCGATGGTCGGTGCTCTCCGATAATGGAGAGAGTGATTCACATACAGTCACGTCGGAGATGCGAGGTTGTCGTCGGCAGAAAGAGCCGCATATCCTTGTAGTAAATGGCCCGATAGTTTAAAAACTGACCAGCTGTGAGAGACTCGAGAGCATGGGAGGGTTGCCTTGTCAGACCACGAGCTGCGCTGCATGTAAGCCACCAGATCCAAAGCTTCGATTTGTTCCATGCAGAATATCAAGCCACCTGAAATTTTCTCTTTTCTTTGGCTTTGCGGGCACTGATTGGCTGTTGTGCGTGGTTTTGCAGCGGACTGCCCGTGGCAAGGATTTTTCATCAGTGGCGCGTGTGAGAAAAAATGTGAACCCCTGGCCCTTTGAGAACTTTTTCTGAGCAAGCTAGAGTTTTTAGCGTGGCGGCTCGGGAAACCTAACTCAATCGGTAACGAGCCGGAAACTACAGAAGACAAAACATCTCGCGATATTTCACATTCAACGTGATTAACCCAATAACACGGAGGTCTCCTTTACTGCTTGTGCATGTACAAAATATGATGTGTATTATATAGCTGTGATGGATAGTGTGATTCAATCGGAATAGGAAGCTGGGGAAATCGGGTAATGGTGAGTGTTGTGTTGTGTTGTGTTGATCGCTGAGATCGCTCATACCGAGAGGCAAATACTCGAGAGAAAATCTCGCTGGAAGTAAATGGATTCCATCCACTCACACAGACCAATTCCTACAGCACCAAGACCAAGGTTTCTGTCTGGTCTGGTCTGGTCCGATATCGAAAATTTTCGTAATGGGCCCATTCATTCCCGATTGATATACCCATCCCCGTTGACATTTCATTTTTTTACATAACAGAGTCATTTACCAGCCCACTTGGTCTCGGTCTCTCTCTACTCATCTCATCTCACCACTCGGGCTCGTCTCTTTCTCCCTTCTTTCAAGCGAGTCATCCTGTCTTCTCCTCATTAATTGTGTGTTGTATTATATCGACAACTTCATTACAAGACGGTGACACAGCCATCATGCTCATGGACTCTTCCTCAGCGGACGACAAGTCCCCTCGTGTTAGCAACGAGAAGAAAACCCCCTCCAAGGAAGATGTCGAGACCGGCGAGGCTGGCCTCGACAGGGCCATGAGCTCGCGCCACCTGCAGTTCATCGCCATCGGCGGCACCATTGGAACAGGTCTCTTCCTCGGTGTAGGCCCAGCCCTCGTCAAGGCAGGTCCTGTATCACTCCTCGTCGCTTTCGCCTTCATGGGCTCGGTCGTGTACTCCGTCATGGTCAGCCTGGGCGAGATGGCAGCGTACATCCCCATCACTGGATCCTTCACCTCGTACGCCGCTCGCTTTGTCGATCCCACGCTCGGCTTCGCCATGGGCTGGCTGTACTGGTTTAGTTGGTCTATTACTTTTGCGCTGGAGCTCGTCGCCGCGGGAATCATCATCCAGTATTGGGATTCGGATCTTAGCATTGCTATTTGGATTAGTGTTTTCTGGGCGTTGTTTACGGCGTTAAACTTTGTCCCCGTGAGGATCTTTGGAGAGATTGAGATGTGGTTCTCCATGATCAAGGTTGTTACCATCATTGGCTTCATCATCTTCTCCATCTGCGTAAACGCTGGTGTTGGCGAGGAGGGCTACATTGGTTTCAAGTACTGGAAGGATCCCGGCGTCACAAACACCTACATGGACATTGACGGCGCCACGGGCCGCTTCGTCGGTTTCTGGGCCGTCCTCGTCACTGCTGGTTTCTCGTACCAGGGCACTGAGCTCGTCGGTGTAGGCGCCGGTGAGACTGCCAACCCCCGCAAGGCCATTCCCCAGGCTATCCGCTGGACTTTCTGGGGAATCTTCAGCTTGTTCATGGCGACCGTCTTTTTCGTCGGAATCAACGTTCCCTTCAACGACCCCCGACTTGACTCTGGTGCGCAGGATGCTTCTGCTTCACCTCTCGTCATCGTGGCTACCCGCGCTGGTGTCAAGGTTCTTCCTGACATCATCAACGCCGTTCTTCTCTCTGCCATTCTCACAGCTGCCAACTCAAACGTCTACTCTAGTAGCCGTATCATGGTCGCGCTCGCTCAGGATGGTCTTGCACCCGCTTTCATGAAGCGCACCAACAAGTATGGAACTCCCTACTTTGCCGTGGCTTCATGCTCCGTCATGGGACTCATCGCCTACATCAACCTTTCCTCCAGCGGAGCCGAGGTGTTCAACTGGCTTCTCAACGTCAGTTCCACCTCGTGCTTCATCACCTGGGTCCTCATCAACGTCTGCCACATCCGCTTCCAGAAGATCATGCGCGTGCAGGGAATTCCCCGCTCCGAGCTTCCCTACCTCGCTCCTCTCCAGCCCTACCTCTCCTACTACGGCGCTTTCTTCGTGGGCTTGATCACCATCACTTGTGGTTTCACCGCCTTCATCGATTGGAGCGTAGCCGACTTCTTCTCCAACTACATCAGCTTGATGCTTTTCGCCGTGTTGTATATTGGTCATAAGCTCATCTGCCGAACCAAGGTTGTTCCTCTGGCTGAGGTCGATCTGAGCAAGGGACGAGAGGAAATGTAAACGAGTTTCGATTCGGAGTTTTGGGTGTTGGAAAAGTAGCAAAAGTTTTGTGTTGTTTTTGGCGCATAGCAGTTAATAGTTGTAATGAGAGATACGATACCCTGAATACTCGAGTCTCGCTTGTGAAATCGAATGTGTAGCACTGTCTGGAGTCAGGGGAAGGATAATAGGATAAAACGGACATCAAAGGTCAGGGGGGGCATCGATGGTTTTATTGTCGAAGCATGAATTTATTTTACGTCAAGCGGTGGCATGAGACCACGGAATGGCACTCTTTTTTCGGTAAAAGCATCAAATTATTTGGTAATTTTTTATTAGCAGCATGTCAAGACATGGCAAAGGGCGTTGTGTCTTGACACGATAAGACCCAGTTGACAGTGACAAGACATGGTAAAGGGCGTTGTCAAGGCGGGTCCCTGTATCTTATCACTTGACAAGCTTTGGTGGGACCGGATAAAAGTGATGGAGAAGAATCATGCTATTTTATTTATAGCATTTGCTCAATGGGATTCCGTTTATTATGGTTAATTCTTGATTGTATAATGGTTCAATTGTGTTGTCTCCGTTTCCCTGTGGTTTGATGGCTGAAATTTGAGATTGCTGATCTTCAACACTGACAGCCAACCAGACGGCTAGGAAACCTTGACCTGCACGCTGGAATACCTAATCAGCATGAAGTAACAACAACATGGATTATTGAGCGTTAATTTTGTCGCAAAGGCTCTCAGTGACTTGTACTGTCCAGGTCTCAATCTTTTGGGGCAGGCGTTGTGTCGTCTATAAGGAAACCTGGCGGCGAGGAGCAAGAAAACATCAGAACTTGATATAGGGTGTCAAAAATAATCTAGCAAAAGGTATTCTAAACTCATCCTAAAATTGTTCCAAGTTACTTGAGTATTTTTGTCACTTAGATCGAGGTCCTGGTCTGGGGGGAACTGAGGAGGAAACTGATTTCCTATGGAAATCTCTGTCCGCTCCGGCGACAACTTCATCTCCCCGAAAGCAAACCATTGACTGTAGATCAAATACTGCACGGTTCAGCGGATGCGATTGGCTTGGCGGCTCTAGGCGAGCAAAGTTGCTGGCGTACTTCCTGCCAAGCCTCGCCTTAAGCTTCTTTTGATGTTGCGCATCCAAGATGGAGATGGAGCTGGAGGTCACCCCACGCTACAACCCACCTCTTCAGCCGTCTTTCATTGCACTACGATTGCCTCAATGCAGAGAACCGCAACAAATGGCTGTATCTCGTAAATATAGTAGTAAGAGTGAGGGCACGTCTTACGCGTCTAGTTCACCGCCAAACCTCAAACTGTCCCATCATTTGACTCTTCCAGGGCAAGAAAAATCCAAGTCACATCCCGTGCCTCAAACAAGCTCATCCCAAACACCCTGATTCGCCGGCCCTCCAAGAAAATAGACTCCCCGAGCGTCATGCACGAGTACGCAAGCAGTAATGCTCGACAAATAGTGGCGATGGTCCGACCCCTCTGCTTCGGGTCGTCGGCGCCAATCAGGGCAGCGCACGACGGGGAGAATCGCGATGTGACAGGCTTCTGAGGGTACAGTACTCCGGTTCTTGCTGTTCTTGCGGTCTAGAGTTGGAAAAGTTGGCAAAAGGAGGGTGGTGACACGTTGGCAGTTCGGTCAGATAATAGGACAAGAGGCGATATTGGTGATGATGATATCAGTGGATGGCACACGGGGAGAACAGTTCTGCCCTGCGAGATCCGAACCGTCAGGGCAACGTGCTAATTTGGTGCGTCTCGTGTGACGAGTAGCTTGAATAGTACGAACTCTCCAATAATCCCGCACTTGATATGCGTGTGACTTGTTACTGGAGAAAAGATCCAGCTCGAGGTGCTGGGATTAACACATTGTGCATGACCATGCTGCACCTACATGAAGTATCACGTATGACTATAGGCTGTTCAGCCTCTTTCTTCAGCAATGCTTTATCAAATTGAGTCCGTAACGGAAACATAAACTCTGTATCAATTGGTCAAGTTGATGCTGAACAAGTCTTCAAGTGATGGGGGAAAATAAATAGAATATTACCCTGTAACCTCGCTAGGGGAGTTCCGATTGGCGCTACGATATAGAAGCAGGGGTGCTGTAAAGGATGTTTCTAGCACGTGAAAGTGGCCCAAATGTTTGGTTTCGTTGAGAAGTCCCCTGTTTCTCGCTACAGGGGTCATAATTCCTTAACATTATGTTTCAGCAATTGAACATCGCAATGTTAATAGGACCATGAATCAAAAGAAAATACGAGATACCCAA
Source organism: Fusarium phyllophilum (assembly GCA_013396025.1). Classification (NCBI taxonomy): domain Eukaryota; kingdom Fungi; phylum Ascomycota; class Sordariomycetes; order Hypocreales; family Nectriaceae; genus Fusarium; species Fusarium phyllophilum. Next base: position 138,334 of record JAAOAQ010000017.1, on the reverse strand, counting down.
AGACATGCTTCTATTCCCCCCATCAATACCTTTCTCCAGGGCCACGATGGAGTCCCCCTCCCCCTCCAGGTCCCAAAATTGGCGGGCAGCTAAGCCTGAAATGTCTTTAGGGCAGTCCAATCATGGGCTACGTGGGGGGGCATGTCGATTGGCACCCGCCCTGACAGTCAGTGATTGAGGCGCTGGTACGCCGTGTTGTGAATAAAATGTCAACTACTCCTTGCTTCCAAGTGACTTCTTTTTAAAAACCTAGCGACTTGGTGATACTTCTGTATCTCAATCTTCTTTGTTATCCATCTTTATCTTCAATTGACCTTGACCGGTGTTGTAGCACAACAGCTGGGTGTTATCTTTGCTGACCTTTTTCAACCCCACAAACTTTGGGATGTGGCAGCTTGAAAAGTGTCGACTGTTACAAGAGTAAGAGTAAGATATAGCAATGACACCTCGCTTGGGGATCACAGACTAACGTTACCGAGCCCCTAGAAAAGGTTATCAGCTACTCCGTACTATACGAACTATAGCGTACGTACGTGGGAGGCCAATTGTTGGGGATATACAGACATTACCGGACCCGTCACCGACATCTCTTTTAGCCCAGTGGTCGCGTGACCCACCCACCGCTTCATCTCTACCTCCAGCTCACTCACTACACTACTACACTCTCTCTCCTCCCATTCACAATTCCACACAAATCTCACACTGGCATCATGTCAATTATCGATGTCAACAAGGATCTCGCTGCTCTCTTCGAGCAGCAGGCCCAAGCTACTCCAGACGCAGTGGCCCTCGAAGATGAGAAGAGATCCCTCACATACGCAGAGCTCGACAGAGAAACATGGGCACTAGCCGAGCGATTGCGTGACTACGGTGTTGGCCGCGATGATCTCGTCGGCGTCCTCATGGGCAGAAGCGCAGACTACGTTATCGCCGCCCTCGCTACCCTCAGAGCCGGCGGTGCGTTTCTAGTGCTTGAGGTTGCGTACCCTGCTGGCCTTTTGCGAGATGTCATTGATGATGCGAAGCCAACTGTCATCCTCACTCAGTCTGAGTACTCGGGCAATCTCACCTCTGAAACCCCGGTTATTGTTGTCGATAGTCCCGACAAGTTGGCCAGGGGAGAGATCTCGCCTCATCTGGATGAAAGGAGATCGCTGCCAGAGGATGATGATGTGGAGCGTTTGCTGTTTGTGTCGTACTCCTCCGGTACGACGGGAAAGCCCAAGGGTATTATGAATCCCCACAGGGCGGCGGTTCGCTCCTACGATCTGAGATTTGCTGTCAGCGACCTCAAGCCCGGTGATAGGGTGGCATGCAATGTGTTCTTCATCTGGGAGATGCTTCGACCTCTGATTCGGGGTGCTACAACTGTCGCTATTCCCGACCACGCCAGCTACGACCCACTTGCTCTTGTTGAGCTTCTCTCAGAATGGCGAATCACCGATACCCTCATGACTCCTACACTTTTGGCCACAGTTCTGTCTCGGCATCCTAAGCTGGGCGAGAAGTTGCCTCATCTTCGCTCGCTGTGGCTAAATGGTGAGGTTGTCACTACAGATCTTGTGCGTCGTGCGATGGATGCTTTGCCTGATACACGTCTTCTCAACGTCTATAGTGCTTGCGAGACTCACGAGACTGCTGTTGGAGATATCAGAACCTTTGTCGACTTTGACACACGAGTGTGCCCTGTTGGTCCTCCAACAGACCCTGAGCACACCTATGTTCTGGACGAGGCTGGTAACAGAGTCAACCAAGGTGATAGCGGCGAGCTTTACGTTGGTGGTAAGCTTCTAGCAAGAGGATATCTCAACCTGCCTGAAACAACAGCCAAGGCATTCCAGCCGGATCCTTTCGCCGGAGATAAGGATGCGCGAATGTACCGAACAGGTGATTTGGCTCGCATTCTCCCCAATGGCCTCTTGGAGATCACTGGCCGAGTCGGCGGCATGATTAAGACTCGTGGTTATACCGTCCAGCCCGGAGCCGTTGAGAGCGCCATCCGCAAGCATCTCGCTGTCCGCGACTGTGCAGTCGTAGCTCATGGCGAAGGCCTAGAGAGACAAATTGTTGCTTACATCGTTCGTGAGAAGGGCGAGACTAGAGATCGAACCATTCCTCTCGTCGATGAATATGGCTACAGCCCCGTCGCCCGACGTGCTCTCACCGACCATCTCGCCCACTACATGATTCCCTCAGTCTGGGTTGAGCTAGAAGAGCTCCCTACACACGGTGTCTCTGGAAAGGTCGATCTCAAGGCTCTGCCTGCACCGCCATCTCCGAGATCCCCGAGACCTGTTGAGAAAAAGAAAAAGGAGCACAATATCAAGGTCAAGACCGAGACTGTTATTCAGTTATGGGCTGCGTCGCTTAACATGCCCGCTAGCGTCATCACACCGAAGCACGACTTTTTCGATCTAGGTGGTCACTCGCTGGCTCTCGCTGACCTTGCTGGCCGCCTTACCAAGACATTTGGCTTTCCTGTTCCTCTGGCACCGCTTGCTGGAACACCGACTCTTGAGGGACATGTTTCAGCTATCAAGGCTGCTCGCGATGGCCACACTGCTGCTGTGCAGGCTGATCTCCCCGCTGTTCTTCGCGCAGACTCTGTACTTCCTGAAGATATTCAGGGTAACGGTACTCCTATGCGTGCGCTCAGAGATGCTGAGACTATTCTCCTCACTGGTGTTACTGGATATTTGGGTGCTTTCCTCCTCAAGAACTTGGTCGATTCTACAGATGCGCAGATTATTTGTCTTGTACGATTCCCCGAACCTGTTGAGGACTGTGCACCCGCTGGTATGGCACGTATCAGAAAGAACTTGATCGATCTTGGACTCTGGGAGGATTATCTCCTGGAGCGTATTGAGATTCTGCCTGGTACACTTACCCGAAAGCGTCTTGGTCTTGCTCCCGATGTCTTTGATGAACTGGCTACTCGTGTGCAGGTCATTGTTCACGCTGCTGCTACCGTTAACCTTGTCTATCCTTATGCTGCGCTGCGAAACGCCAACGTTATGGGCACGCGTGAGATTCTTCGTCTTGCTGGTCGCAGCGGCGCAACTGTTCACCACGTTTCGACCAACGGCGTTCTTCCACCTTCACATACCGGCTGGTGCGAGGACACTGTCATTGATGTTGATGATGTTCCTACCAAGTTGTTGGATGGTTATGGCCAAACCAAGTGGGTTGCTGAGAAGCTTGTCAACGAAGCTAGCCGTCGTGGTATTCCCGTGCGTGTATACCGCCCTGGAACGATCTCTGGCCACAGTGTCTCTGGCTCAACCAACGCCTGGGATTTAATCAACGCCATTCTCGTCGAGTCCCTTCAGCTCGGTCGTGCTCCTGATGTTGAGGGCTGGTATATCGAGATGACTCCTGTGGACTTTGTCAGCGACGCCATCGTCACCCTCGCAAACCACACCAACGACACCGAGCAGACCATGTATCATCTCGGCGACCCTGCTCCCGTTCCCTCCAGAGAATTATTCGCATCCCTAGCCAAGCTGGGTTACCCTACTGAGACTCTCCCATGGGATGATTGGGTTGCTCTATGGTGGGAGAAGCGCGGTAACAGAAAGACCGGCGACGATCCCTTCACAGTCGACATTCTCCGCGGTGGTATGCCCAGCGTCGAAGTCCTCAAGTCCGTCATCGTCCTCAAAGACGGCAAGACACAGCCCACACTCGACAAGTACGACGTTCCCCGTCCTAAGATGAACGATGGTCTTCTCGAGATCTACATGCGACACTTCTACGCCCGCGGTTGGCTCTCCCGCCCACCCCGTCGCGAACAAGTCAACGGTGTCGCCAAGAAGTGCCGCAAGGGCCGTCTCGCAGGAAAAGTCGCCGTCGTAACAGGCGCATCATCCGGAATCGGCGCCGCAGTGGCAGCTGGTCTCGCTAAAGAGGGCGCAAACGTTGCAGTCGCTGCTCGTCGAACTGAAGCCCTCGAAGACGTCAAGAAGAAGATCAGCGTCTACGGCGGTAAAGTCCTCATTCACAAGACGGATGTCACAAATAAGGCTCAGGTGGAGTCGCTCATGAAAGAAGCGACTGAACAGCTGGGACCGGTTGATATTCTTGTTAGTTGCGCGGGAGTCATGTACTTCACCATGATGGCGAACAACCAGACCGACGAGTGGGAGCGCACCGTCGACGTCAACTGCAAGGGTCTTCTGCACTGCCTATCATCCACAGTCCCAGGCATGCTATCCCGCGGCGCAGGCCACATCGTGGCCATATCCTCCGACGCAGGCCGCAAGGTCTTCCCGGGTCTGGGCGTCTACTCAGCGAGTAAATTCTTCGTCGAAGCGACGCTGCAGGCCCTGCGCCTGGAGACAGCAGGCTCTGGCCTACGGGTCACGGCCGTGCAGCCCGGAAATGTGGCGACGGACCTGCTGGGCATGTCGACGGACCAGGAGGCGCTGAAGAAGTACGGTGAGCCTACGGGTGCCGAGGTCCTCAAGCCCGAGGAGGTTGCTAGCGCTATTGTGTACGCTGTGTGTCAACCGCCGCATGTTGCTGTTAATGAGGTTCTTATTGAGCCTCGTGATGAGCCGATTTAGAATGTTTATGCATGGCGTGAAACAAAATTTGTATCTAGATTTATGATCTCAGGAATTTGTTCTATTGTTTGTTTTGCTTAATCGGATCATGGTCATGGGCTGGATCACGAGATGTTGGGATGGAAAATGAATAGTGTTTGGTTGCATGTTTCACCACGTGGGGGAAGGGATGAACAGCAATGCCGTGATAGCATTAATGAGTTTGTAAAACTGATGAATTAACGAAAGATCTATTAAAATCGTCTCGAGTTGATTGAGAGTTCATCTACACAGTGACATGCCCCCTGAATCCGAAAATACTCGTCCAGCCGAGAGAGCACTTCCTCTATTCAGGCCTGTTTGCCGAATTCCGGCTTGTCAAAGGATTAATTAATCGTAGGCGGAAGAATAGAATAGACGATGGATGTTTATAATTATGCATAGGCGGACGTTCCTTGGCCGCATGTCATCCTGAAACAAGGGAGTTGGTGTTTGTCGGAGACGGGTTTCGAAGTTTTGGGGAGAGTTTTTCCGTGGATGAGAGGCGTTTGTTTGGGGGGGGATACAGGGCTGGGCCGGGTCCACTTTACAGGGGTTAGTTATGCTTTGGCGATGATGTTATGCTTGTTGTTAGTGCTGAAGCCACTAAATCGTCGTATTGAATGCGAATTATCTACATGCAAGATAAGTAAGTCAACATCTACATCTTGAGAATACTGTGTTGGTGTTACGTGAAGAACATGAGCAAGCGGCCATCATAAATAAGCGATAGAACCTCTTTAATTAATCTCGGCGGCTCAAGACATTTTCTATCATTCCATCTTGAGGCTCAAACACAGCCGTTGGATGTTCCACCAATGATCTTAGCGCCCCTTGCGCTGGCTCCAAACAGGCCCTGACAAGGGGTTGATAGATACAGTGGGGAAAGACCTGAGAGCGCTTGAATAGGCCGGACGAATTGTTCTTTTTGGCAGATTCGAATTCCGGTGAAGTCGGGCCTTGGCGACGGTGCAAGACATGGGGGGAGACTGACTGATCGCTTAGAAAGGGAGACGAGCTGTAGAGTGTTTGGTTTGAAGAGGGACGAAACGGGATGAGTGACATGTTTTGATGGGAAACTAAACATGTTTGTATGAACAGAGAATCATAGTAAGATAAATGTGATTTTGGTATAAGTGATAGAATAGACTGGAGAATAAGAATAAGATCATAGAGTAACATGATCTGCTTGATTCTAGACCAGCGATTATAGTCTAAACCCCAGCCATCAACTCACTGCCGCCGTCAACTAACTAACCCCCCCCAGTCTGACTTACACTCAACGACAAGGATCACCACCATCAACGAGATTGACTACGGAGCGAGGCCCACGGTCCACCGCCTCGCCTCAGACGCCGAGTATCAGATCCCCATCGCTAAACCCTGTGTAGAAGTCATCCGCCGAGCTGTGTCTCGACTATATATCCAACCCTCACTCTGCTCACTTCACTGTCACTCTCTCTCTCTCCTCAACCTCTATTCTTTCACGGACCTCGAAGGACCAGATTCGCCATTCTTTTTTTCTTGTACTTTTTTGTACTTCACTTTCATTCCAACCATTCACTTTCGTTCAGAGCCTTGACGGCCGTTCAATTCACAAAACCCACTCTTTAACAATTACATCTGGTCCTAGAGACTCTCACGAATCAATTTCACAAAATTCTACCTTAAGACTTTTTATATCTACCGCCAAAATGAAGAACGCCGCCGCCCTTCTTACTCTTCTTCCCCTCGTCGCCGCCCACGGCTTCGTCAAGTCTCCTACTCCCCGCAAGCCCGGCAACGCCTTCAAGGCTGCCTGCGGTGAGCAGCCCTTCTACCAGCAGTCGGCCGATATCAACGGCAACGTCCAGGGCATCAAGCAGGTCGTCGGATCCAACTTTGACGCCAAGGAGTGCAACCTCTGGCTGTGCAAGGGCTTCCAGTTCGACGACAACAAGGACAATGTCCAGAGCTACAAGCTCGGCGAGAAGATTGACTTTGACGTCAACATCGCTGCTCCCCACACCGGTTATGCCAACGTCTCCGTTGTCAAGACCTCTACTGATAAGATGATCGGAGAGCCTCTTATCGAGTTTGAGAACTATGCTTCCAACGCTGGTCTCAACCCCAACAACACTGCCTTCAGCGTCACTCTTCCTGAGAGCTTGGGTGGTGAGTGCACCAAGGCTGGTGACTGTGTTCTCCAGTGGTTCTGGGATGCTCCTGATATCGACCAGACCTACGAGTCTTGCGTTGACTTTGTCGTCGGCGCTGGATCTGGATCTGGTTCCGGCTCTGGTTCCACCAAGCCTTCTTCCGCTGCCTCTGCTGCCCCCGTCGCTACCTCCGCCCCTGCCGCTGAGAAGCCCGCCGCCACTACTCTCGAGGCCGTCGCTGTTACTTCTTCTTCCGCCCTCGGCCCCGTCTTCGAGAGCGTGACCACCGCTGTTCCCGAGCCCACTGCCACTGCCACTACCCCCGATGCCGGCGACGACGAGGACTGCGATGACGAGGAGCCCGTTGACGAGGGTGACGATGAGGACTGCGACGAGGATGAGGAGCCCGAGACCGGTGATGATGATGAGGACTGCCCTGCCGATGATGGTGATGAGTACGACACCCAACCCGCAACACCCAGCAACACGGCCCAAGGAATTTCCGCAGCCGCTAACACTGCCGCAGTTACTAAGACTCAGTACAACGCTTATCCCGTACCCAAGCCCACTGGACAGAGCTCATCTGACAAGACTGGTTCCGGCTCCAAGGGCTCCAACAACAACAACGCTGGTAGCAACAACAACTATGGCAATGCCGGTAGCAACAACAACAATGCTGGCAGCAACACTATCGTGACTTCATATGTTACCGTTTCTGCTGCTGAGACCCACTACGTCACCGTCACTGCTGACGCTCCTGCTTGCACTGCTTGAGTGTAAGTAGTGATGTGTGTGTGTATAAGCTTCTTGGGGATGTTGTTTGTTTTCTTGGAGGGGGGGTATATATTGTTCATTTGATGTAGATATTTACTTATGGGTAGCCTCCTGTGGGGCTATTCAATGTGAGATATTTGAGGAAATGTTTCGTCGTCTTCAGTGAAGTCCTATGTTCAATAGTTAAGCTGGTGGAGGTATTGAGTGCATTGCCTGAATAGGAAACTAACACGGGCCCGGTACGGGGGTTGAGACACTGGGGCTCAGCTCCGAATGTCTTGGGCTTAGTGCGAGCCAAGCTCTTTAGCTGACAGCCCAGTATTGCTTGTTGCGATTTGCGCTCAAGGTTAGATATAGCCTATAAACCCGCGGTCTTTTGTCGTTGCAATTTTTATAACACCGATTACTTTGAACTAAACTCACTAGTCGAGGCTATTGATGCACGAGCCATTTACTTTTCACACTCAATCCTTCCAAGATCAAAGGAATGTTTGTGTGAAGGATGAGTTTCTGTCTCAATAACTTGCTCACAGCTGCTAGCCAGCCAGCCACTCTTCTCCTTCTAGATAATTGGTCACTTTCCCCGCACATAAAGACTAGGAGCTTGACTCTAGCTCTGCTGTGCATCGTGAGCTTTCTTGGTGTTGTGTGGCTTATGCACCGCTTAGGCATTTCCTCCATCTGATTGGAGTGGCTCAAGCAATTCACAAAGATTGGAAGAAAACTGAGACTGCTGCCTGATAACGTTGCTTTTGGGGGGTTTTCAGCTAAGCCTTAGTTCCGAGTCCCCGTTTTTGGCCCTTATTGATTGTTTGCAAGATGATCGGTAGTAGAAGTAACGAAGAAGAAGCAGTCTTCGATCTTTGAGGTGAATACCTTTTAACTCGACTTGCTTCACTCCATGACATCAATACTGTACTGTACCTTACAGATAATAATTACCCATCTCAGCTATATATATGCTTGTGCTGATGTGATACCTGCGACGAACACTTCATCGTGCTTCTGAAAATGAGACACATCATCTTTGTCTCAGGCTTAGATCCCTGCGGGGCATAGAAGATCATTACTGCATGGTTCGGTAACCGATGCATGATACGTAAAAAGACCAAATAGCACCCAACAGCTGAAGAATGCGTCATTTTTCTTCCTCTTCTTTCCTCTAATCTAACTCACATCCAACCCACCGGCAGGGAAAAAACGTGCATTGAGCAAGCCACCAACAACAATGGGACCACCTATCGTGTACTCCGAGTCCGCGTCGCCGGAAACTGAACCAAATGAGCAGATTCTCGCTGATCTGGTCGACGATGAGGATAACGAGTCGTTTTCTGGCGATATGTCGACGGTGTCGATAACGAGCAGTATTCTTGAGTACCGGAAGCACTATGGGCGGACGTATGAGAATATTCAGTCGACGGAGTATTGGGCGCCTAATGATGCGCAGCAGAACCATGGTCTGGATCTCACACATGTCGGATTGTTCTTTACTCTTGACGAGAAACTATTTCTTGCGCCTATAGAAGAACCGAAACGTGTGTTGGATATCGGCACGGGGACGGGGATTTGGGCGATTGACTTTGGAGATGAGTACCCAGAGGCTGAAGTCACAGGCACAGATCTAAGTCCCATCCAACCAGTCGTTGTTCCTCCAAACGTCAAGTTCGTCATTGAAGATTGTCTGCTCGACTGGACGTGGCCTGAAGATCACTTCGACTTCATCCACATCCGCGCCATGTATGGCAGTGTTCCCGACTGGGTCGATCTGTACAGCAAGGCATATACACACCTTGCACCAGGAGGCTGGATCCAAGATCTAGAAATGGACGTCAAGCTCCAATCCGACCACGTCAAGTTACCCGCAGACCACGTCTTCAACGTCTGGGCCGACGCATTCTACACCGCCGGCGAGAAAATGGGCCGTCCATTCGACGTTTGCAAAGGGCACACGATGCGTGATAATCTCAAAGCAGCAGGCTTCGTCGACATTGTGGAAAAGAAGATCAAAGCGCCCATGAACTCGTGGCCCAGCGATCAGAGACTGAAACGAGCAGGGGAGCTTTTCCTAGAGGCTCTGGAGCAGAGTGTGGAAGGGTACGCGAATTTGCTGCTCATGGACCTGCTGGGGTGGTATAGAGAGGAGGTTCAAGTGTTGCTGGGGCTGTTTCGTAGGGAGATGAAGGATAAGAGTAATTGTGCTTGGGTTGAGACGTGAGTTGGGCCCTTATTAGAGGAGCGGATGTGTGTTTGCTGACGATCTATAGGACTGTTGTGTATGGACGGAAACCTTTTGGGGATGAGACGAAGACGAATTAGACGACACTGAGAGTAAGATTGAAGAGATCTGCTTTGGCACACAATCCATGGAGAAGACTTGGTCGGCACCGGAGAGGCAAATCTCTTCGGAAGTCCACGGGGGGAAATGGATGACAGTAGACCACGCTGAGTTGAGGCTGCTTGGAGTGATGCTGGATATCAGTCCAGCATCCGTCTTCAGCCTCATCCGCGCCTCAAACCACGACAAAAGCCCTCGTCCATATCGCCCCCAATTCCCGACATCTAAACCTCTTTTGTAATCGACAGATGGGTGGCTCCTCACTTCCCGTCAACCATCCGCCCACCATACCAAAAGCAGCCATATTATATCAAGCCTCATCTTGATCAACTGATTAACAGGTCACTTTCCTGCCGAGACAACCGAGATCTATGATTCAATTTTAAACTATGGCGGCCGAACGCGAAATGCCTGAAACCATCACAAGTGCAGGAGAAAAGAAAAGAGGCTGAGCTAAGGGGAATATGACGGGGTGAGGAATGTTGGCTGTCTCAGGGAGAAAGCTTATCGGGGCTGGGTGGGAACTAATCCGGTAGTCAAGTTTTGAAGATCTGCGATTTGGGATGGGGATGGGAATGTGAAAAAGACGGTTATCCGTCACTGGTAGTGGGGGATTGGCAGATGATAGAGAGATCGGGTTCAGCTCTGATATTTTCGGAGGGAGGGAGATGGATTTGGTGATGCTGCGATCAGCATCTTCAGCTGAGTTCCTAAAGACATAAAGATTTGATGATAGAGTAGATATTCACAGAGTAATTATTTATGGATACTGAATGCTGCGTTCATGCTCTTCGGCCCAGACTCCTCCCATGCCCAACAGAAACCAGATCTCTAGCCATGTTGATCACCCGCAGCGATCGCCATCTTCCCATCCAATACCAACATCCTCAAGATCAGGTTACACCAAACTCTCTGATCTATCAAGCTTTTCTGAATGAGGGGGCAAGCTGGATGGGGGATAGAAAAACATCAGCGACCGTGGTGTGATTCTTTTCTTACTCCCTGAACGCAGGGGGGAATGCTGCAGCCGAATATAAAGTTTTACCTCAGGAACTTGCAGATCCTCCCGTCTTAAGCTTTATATCTCCCGTAGAAAGAGGATAAGATCGTCGATCAATGATGCACCGTTAATGAGGTGCAAGTCAAGCCTCGAAGTTTGTCCTTGTCCTCCAGGAGTATAAGGCTGTGATATCCTCTCCATGGCAAGATCTCTTCAGCTCTGGCAGCTCTGCTCCTCACCCCTCCGATCCCTCGTTCTCAACTTCTTCTTCTTTGGGGATATCACTTTATTCTGTTCATCATGAAGTTGACACTCTTCCTCACAGCCACGCTCTTCACTGGTGTCTTGGCTGCTCCCCTGTCCAAGACGGTCATCGTTAGAGATGAGACACTTGCAGCTCGTCGTCTACCAGACTTTGCGACACCGCGCATTGGCGTCACTGTAGCTCCGGCAAAGAAAGGATCTACCTCTCGCGTCAAGCGCTCAATCAGCCGTAAGGGTGTGAGCTTGGTTAGCTTGGTAGATCGTGTTGCTGAGAAGATCAAGAAGAGGTGTGATGGCATTGGTATGTCTAAGATACCTTCTATCAATTATCGTACATTGCGCTAACAAAAGACTGCAGAATCTGTCTTAGAGACGACGAAGGATGAGGGATTGTCGAAGGACAAGGCTGTGCATCAAGTCGTTCGCAAGATGAACAGCATTAGAGCAACACTCTCCCGAACAGTCTCTATCATGGACAGGACTCCAACTCTTGATCTCACTCAAGATGATAGTCAAGCTCTCATCAACAATGTCTACATCATAACCGAGGAGCTGCACAACACAGTCAAAGACTCCGTTACCACACTAGGAGGAACAGGAGCTCGCTCCATGTCTCGAGCAACCCACATGCTCGCCGATTTCCTCAGCAACATCGTCACCATCAACCCAGACACCGCCTCAGACATGTACCGCAAGCTATCGCCCATCTTCTCCGACATGGTCTCTACAGACGAGAAGGACTTGCATGTCTTTATCATGAGCTCAGTGACAGAGTTCTTGACATCCATCAAGCCTGATGATCTTGACTCATGCAGCTCTGGAGATTGTTTCAACAGTCCAAACGAAGACTTGAAATGAAGGATGCAGATTGTTTGATCTAAGTTACTGTGTGTGTAATGATAAACGGCCGGAATAATGACAGCAACACGGATGGAGTATCGGAATCTTAAATCATCACGATCTTTACGAAAATAATTGCATAGCATTTTAAGATCTTAGCATAGCCCTTCACTTAATTTTACTTTGTCACAACAACAGACCTTCAAGGGATCAAATGATGAGAAACTACAGTGGGAAACCTGTTCACACCCGTGATAGATACCCCATCCATGGATTGATGTCCGAGATCTGCGCAGACGCTATAAAGATAGTTGGCCGTAACTACGGCCCGTATATAGCTTGTTGGAGATAACACGGACATCATGAATATGCTTAGTATAAAAGCAACACGCCTCGAGACAACGTCTTGTAAGTTGCCACAACTAAGATTAGCTGCCGTTGAGCCGTCACAAGTGTGTATTATTTGGAAACTAGAATGGTTATTGATCAAAATACCCTATCCTCTGCCTAAGTATAGCGAAGAAGACTGGGAGTTTGTGCTCTCGCTATATCCCGTCAACGTACCACAACCACCATCAGATAACAAATTCGTAGCAAGCAATATGTGGAGTATTATTCCCAATCCCAGATAACCACCCTATCCAAAACGCCATCCCAGCTATCAATACAATACAACTATCACCCTATCTCACTCCCCGTCTCTCCCCAGCCCTCGCAAGTCTCTCCTTCGCCGCCTCAACAACACTTTTCCTCAATGGCTGCACCTCTCCATCTCCCTCATCCTCACCCTCCTTCACAACAGTCCACTTCTTCGCAGAACCCTGCATACCCGCCCACAGATCCGTCGGCAGAAACTCCCCGACATCCTGCCGGAACGCCTCGCGCGATACGCGATCTGTCTCGAGGAGCTTGTCCACGTTCTCTTGCGCTTTTCGCCAGATGCTGCGCACGCGATCGTCTACTGCGCGACGACGCTCGACTTCGAGAATCAGACTGTCGTACGCACTTGCGTACCGCTCGTAAAAGTCCTTGAGCTGCTGCATCTCCTGCAATTTGGCGAATACGCTCTCCTTCTCCATATCCCATCGTGTTTTAAAGTCACCCTCGGCCGCGAGGTAGTCAGCGAGTCGATCGCCGATATCGCCCAGAATAGCGTATGCCTGCAGCATGCCCGTGTAGGCCTGTTTTGAGATGTCGTGCTGTTCCTGCAGCACTGTGTAATCCTGCTCCATTGCCGTGAGGCGCTCTTGTATTTCCTGCACCACGTCGTCAACCTCACGTGCGTCTTGCACGACGACTTTTAACATCTCAGCTCGGTCTTTGGCCGTTTTGGGTTCGAGATCGGACACATTAGACTCTTGTTCGGCGATGACGCCTGAAATGGAGACCCCGTCGTTTCCTTGGGACTGTGTGGCCTCGGCAGCTCTACGGCGAGCGAGAGCTACGCCGCCTTCGGTTGTTCGGATCGCGGTGACGCACATGTCGAAGTGATGGGTCAACGATGCAAGGAGCTGAGCCATGTTGGCTGAATGGTCGACTAGACTCTCGAGGATCTCGCCGGCCGATGGGTTATTACCCTGTGGTATATCCTGTATGCTGGGCGTATCGGCGACCACTTTCTTTAGATTCCGGATGTCGTTATCGAAACGGAGTAGATCTCCGTCAAAAGATTGCTGAATAGCCTGGTCGGTGTCAGCGCATGATTGGCGATGCCTTTCGCCGGGCAGCTTACCTGTAGCTCCTGGATGCTTTGCTTCATCGCCTCGCGCACGCCATCCACGCCTCCTTCATCGATAAAATCAAGAAGACTTCGCCTCTCTTCACCCTGAGGTCTAAAAACACTCTCAACCCCAGTCTCACGCAGCATCTCCATAGTATGATCAAGCTGCCCATCAACCAAGTCCATCGACTTGACTAGCTTTCGGAAGTCCTTCTTTCCCCATTCATACGTGCTCTGCAAGCTCCTCCTAGTTCGCACAAGAATCACCGTCTGATCCAGTATAGAAGTTCGTAAGAAGCCCGCCTGCGCAGCTAGGATCGATACATCATCATGTGACAACCTAGCATCATTCGCGATCTCATTCGCACGGAGAACAAGAGTCATAGAAGAAAGTGATCGTTTCGCGACGAGGAGGTGGTTAACGAGAGTGTCGATGTCGATAGAGGGCGCGGTGGAAAGTCGAGATTGTGTCGCTGATCGTGGATGCGAATGTCCAGACGAGGCTCCGGATGAGTCGCCATGACTACGGCGCAAAGAGCTTTTGGAGGAAGAAGAAGCCATGTTGAATGTGATGTAGGTAGGTAATGTTAGATACTAGTAATCACCCATGACTACATGATGGGAGTGATAATAATAGATGGTACAAGAAAAGTAAAAAAGTCAATAATTACACGAGATGAAAGGGAAGAAGAAAGTTGAGATACGGACTGGACGGACGGGGGAGAGCTTGAACGATGACGGAACTTGGGGTGCGATAAGCTAGACTAAGCTTCCGTTATCGCACCCACTTTCCATGAAGGTGCCTAGGCTCCACACAGTCTAGGCAGCTGACGCCTCCAAAAAAGCTCGGTTACAGAGGCTGACTCGTGATTTCCAGGGACTAACCTGGCCCGTCTAGGCACGTTTAGCGCATGGCCATATGCTGTCTCAGGACTCAGGACCTGCAGTTTGGCAGTGGAGTTCCCGTCTGTTTGCGAGACGTGGAATTTACATTCCTGTTTGTTATTGTTTGCACGTGGAAAGGCTGATGCCGCCATTTGTGTTAAAAAAAGTTCATGTAATTGTTCCTGAAAGAATCCCAACACCTGCGCCTATCCTCCAATCCAACCTATTCCCAAAACATCAAATATTAACCTATAATCTAACGTTACATCATCTCGATACCGTATACCCTCGAGTCATGATCATTCTAGAATCTCTAATACGCTCTCAAACAAAATTCAAGCCTTATCGGCTAATAGCAGGGAACTCCAACCTCCGATCATGCTCATAAGGCGTCGGCGCTGGAGAATTAACCCTCGTTGTAAAAGCAGAGTCGATGTGGAAATAGCTCTGAATAGAAGAATACTTCTCTCCAGATGTATTCTCATCTTCCACGTATTTACCGTCTTTGCGGATGATCGGGGGATATGACCTGTCATCATCTTGCTTCGTCTTGGAAGCATCCTTGTCGTCGGCTCGTCCACCGCCCGCGTTGGACTGAGCGTTGTCGAGATCTGCGGCCCCCTTGGAGCCCATGCCGCCCTCTAGGAGCTCACCGCCTTCCATCACGGTGCGCAGCTCCAGGTTCTCGTCCTTGGAGTACACGCGCACGCCGACGATACAGATGGCGTTCCAGGGCTCGGGCATCTTTTCTTCCTCGGAGTCGTAGTCGTCTTGGGCGGCTGCTTGGTTGGCCTGTGTGAGGCGAGGCTTGCGAGCCATGTCGTCGCTGCTGTAGAGAGCTTCCCAGTCTTCAACAGGAGAGTCAGATGACTCGCCTGCAGAATCGTAGGCAGGTCGAGGGCGGATAGGGAGAGGCTCTTCTTCCTCGATAGGAACGGGAGGTCCTCCACTAACTGGCGGGACTTCCTGCTTCTCTTCAGCACCCTCGACCGTCGAGTCCATGGACTTGGGAGTCAAGTGAGGCGATCCAGTTGAGACAGAAATAACCGCATCGTCATGATCCTTGTGGTGCTCATCAACGACAACAGGCTCATCCTTGTCCTCTGAAATCTTAATCTCCTCAGTCTTCTTACTCAAAGCCTCATCATCAGCCTCTTGAGCCCTCTTCTCAGCTTCAGCAGCCTTCTCAGCCTCAGCCTTAGCAAGCCTCTCCCTCTTCATCTGTTCGCGCTCAGCCTTGACCTTGGCGTTGAACTCCTCATCAAGACGGTTCTGTTCAGCTTCCCACTCTGCACGACGTCGCTTTCTCTTGTCCGCGTTCTTCTTGGTCTGCTGCTTCGTGACGTCGCGGTTGGTAGAGCGCTTCTCCCACATGCGGCGACGCTCTTTCTGGCGACTGGCAGATGCCTTCTTCTGATCCTTCTTCTGGCGAAGCTTGGTGACCTTGTCCATGTGGTCCCAAGCCTTGCTGTGGGCTAGATCATATGCGTAGCCAACCTGAGCAAGCTTCTCATTCTCAGTTCTGTCGGCAGCCTCGCGCTTGACGACCTGCTCAACAGACTGACCATTGGAGTCTCGCTCGCCAGTGACCTTGAGGTAGATAACATAGTTACCAGCGGGGAGATCAGGTAGCTCAACAGAAACAGAACGTTCCATGAGATAGTTGCCGTGAGATCGGACAATGTAGTCCTCCGCATCGGGACTGTCCTCATAGTGAAGTCGAAAGTGAAGACGGAAGGAATACTGTCCTTGAAGACCCTTGAAGTATCGACCATCAAGTTGTGAAAGAACCAGAACAAGAGGTGAGTCCTGGGTCAACTTGATGTGGAACTTCTCATGGTAAGCGGCCTTCCAGGGAACATCAACACCAATCCAGCGCTGGCAACATCGCCAGTCTCGATCGCGGAAGAGTCGAGTACGGTCAAAGTGAGAGTATTTCCGAATAAGATCCTCGTAAGAAATCCAGAAAACAGAGTCGCTGCCGAACTTGTGGTCCATCTCCTCCTGCACTTCAGTGGTCCACTCCTTGGAGCCATCACTCCAAGCTCCCTCCCAAATACCCTTGCGGACCTTACCCCAAGGATTGCGAAGCTTGACCAAGCGCTGGCCAGACTTCAGAGTACGTGCTTCCATGACGACATAGGCATGTCCTTCAGAGATGCCATTGCGCTCACCGTAGCCGTGCTCAAGCAGACCAGTAGAAGCGCCAAAGAGGAACTCATCGTTGACTCGTGACATCTCCTTATCCCAGAACTCATCGATATCGAGAATATCAGACGTCAATAGCTCAGTGGTAACTCCACCAGAGAGATCTTCAACACCCTCTCCAATCCAGCCACCCGCCAATGACGCATAGTCACCATGAGCCTTGGCGTAGGCCTTCTCAAAGAGAGGAACCCAAGTCTCGTTCTGATCTCTGCACTGCGCAAAGAAAAGAGCCTTGGAGCCAGTCTGATAGGTCTTGCGATAAACATTCTCGTTATCCTCACGATCGATCTGCTGCAGAAGATCTCTCTGCATAGAGGGGGAATCCCACAAGGGGGACTTGAGATAGAGTTTATCGTCGATGATGGAGTAGATCCATTCGCCATCTCGATAAAAGACAAAGCCGTAGATGCCGATCTTTGTGTCATGGGCAACGCAGATCCGCTGTAGACCTCCTGGAACATTGGCCAGAGCCGTGAGGCCAGCCATGATCCAGCAGTCTCCTAGACTGCCCTGCTTGACGTCACCACCGCTAACCTCTTTCATGAAGGTGGGATTCTCAAAGATCTCGTGCACGCGCTTGACAGCCTTGGGAACAGCCGCCTTTGAGCTCAGAAGTGTTGTCCTGTTAAGCTCAAATTTCTGTGATCCCAGGTTATTCAAGCAGTGGCCCTTCTCATACTTGAGATCCCAATCCTAGTAACTGCATTAGCGCCAAATTCACAACGGACTACAAACAGACGGTAAACTCACCAAATCCCAGCCAGGATCTCGATATCGCATATTCACTCGCTTGCATTCTTTGATGATCTTCTCAACCTTGCGTCGACATTCCTCAACAGCTCGCTCGTAACCGGCCGATAAGAGCTCGTTAGAATGGTAGGTAGCAGGTGGTTGCACGGGGTCGAATGGAAGGACGGCGAGGGCCTTGTGGAACTTGCGCTTGGAGAACTTCTTCCAAATGCGGTTGATGCTCTTTTGAGGCGGGAGCTTCTTCTTTTTCTTCTTCTTCTGGTCGTTGTTGTTGGTGGTGGCAGGTTGGGCACGAGGCCGACGAGGGTCGTCAGACTCTTCTGATGAACTGTAACCGTGCATTGTGATGGATGTGATATATAGTAGATTAAAGAAAGAAAGGTCTCCCAAGGAGTAGATCTGCTATCTGGAGTAATGATGGATGATACGGTGCAAGGTGTTGGGTGTATCTTGTTGAGCTACACAAGATAAGATGGCACACCCTTCGAGAGTATAAGAGAGATGAGAAATATGGCAAAGGAACCAGCTTCCCGTCAAGAACTGAAAGGAAATCGAAAAGAAAAGGAGAAAACCGAAGTCGGAGGAAAAGAAGGGTCTATATATGACAAGACTCGAGCGAAGGAAATGGGAATGCTATCGACTGCCGCACTAGTCCTCCGCCACCACCCATCAACCGAAGTCCCCAGAGGCCAAGGGTCCACTGGACACACGACACGACATGACACGGTTCTGCACAGTACAGTACGACTTGACCGACAGAAACTAGAAGGCCTCGCCATGTTCCTCACCAGCAAAACAAAGCTGTCGAGGTACAGTACCCGCAGGCACTTAGAC
This sequence comes from Fusarium phyllophilum, assembly GCA_013396025.1. NCBI lineage: Eukaryota > Fungi > Ascomycota > Sordariomycetes > Hypocreales > Nectriaceae > Fusarium > Fusarium phyllophilum. The sequence goes on along the minus strand of JAAOAQ010000017.1, from coordinate 120,003 downwards.
ATTCTCGAATGGCACCATTTGATGCACGGAGCACCAGACAGTGTGGATAAGGTAGCCAAGGGTCCTCCCCATCCCCGGAACTGGAAAGTATAAAAGTGTATGTACAGTATGGAGCTAGGCGAGGACCCCGATCCCCGGGGCCTACAGGAGAGACATTGTTGTCGCTTGTTGTCTCATCCCATCCCAGCTCAACCAAGCGCCCTATTAATTTCACGGAAACGCGATCTTCGAACCCGGTTGCATGGCACAGGGTTGCTGAGCAATTCCCCCTTCTGGCCGCGCTGATTCCAGACCGCTCTCTCTGTTGTGTTGGGGCTGGGCTTTTGAACCTCCTTGGCTTTGACTTGACGCTCAACCATGTGTGTCTGACACCACGACACCCTCACTTTTCCGATGACATTCTTCTTTGACGACGGGCAGTCCGATTCCGTAGTCAGATGACAAAGCAGTAGCGCTGTGCTGTACTGTACAACGAAGCGAAGCGAAGCACGAGAGGACCGTCGAATCTTCGAAACAAAGATCTACTAATCTTTCGCCATCCGCTATGGGCATGGCCTCGAATATCCCTTTGATCCGATTCGTCAGAAACAGCGAGGCTAGAACTCCTGAGTCGAGTCGTTGACCCCGGCCGGTGGGTCCCCAGTATTGGATTTCTAGGGGTCCAACCTAGAACGTACAGTTAGTGAGTAGGGGTCCTGGGGGCCCATCCTAGACCGTCAACTCCTTTAAGGTACTTTGGCGAGGCAAACAGTGCGGGGCGCCAGGGACGCCCGCTCCAAGGCTGCAGACAGAACTGCAGTGAGCCTTGATGATAGGCGCAGCAGTGCATTATCATGCAGGGACGGGACTCGTTGAGGTGACCACCTCACGGACCGACAGTGGGCGCAGTACTGTCTCTCCTGAGTGAGGCCTTCAAGGCGGTGATGCTACCAACCAAAATGACTGGTCATGAGCCCCTTTCCCTTCCTCTTCGCTCAGGAGGTTGGTATCCAAAGTCCCAACGAACGAAGCAATGCTTCTCACTGCAAGCGCCTGTACACCGTTGACTTTATTTCTGGAACAAAGACGCCCGGAAAAAGAAAGAGAGCATTATCACTTATCAGTACCACGCCGTACTTTAGTTACACCAGCGATAAGCAATTAGCCTATTAGGAGGCAGAGATTAGGACTACCCTACCTAAGCTAATAGCGACAAGGGTGGCAACGCTTCCGAGAACGGGGGCGTATCTGACTCTTTCAATCCCCTAGTTAGCAAGGCCCTTCGGTTGATCAGCCTCAGAAACTGGGGACCTGAGACTGCAAATCCGTCTTTCATTTCCCTGTCACGGCACGACTCAGCCTGGTCAAAGACCCATTCGGAGGATACGAGCCAACTTCACGAAAGGACTACCCCGCATTCTCGATCTTGAGAAACAATATCAATTTCCGCAATCGAGAGCCTTGTCTGCTCTTCTCTATGGACAATGCAGTATACTATGTACACTTTAACAGGGGGAGCCAGAGCCTCAACACAAGTGCGCGCACCACAGTGGCAGACCATTTGGGGGCGGTATCTTATCCCAATGCCACTTAACTACCCTAGGTACTACCTTGTGGTAGGATTTAGACCCGTGAGATTGTGTCTAAGGTCCGACTGGCTGGCGTTCACTGGCGGCGTCCATCCAGGCCGAACCTCCATCGGCATCCTGGGCACGGTGGGCTGGCTCATAGACTGAAGGTCCCCGAAGAAAGGATCGTGACTGTACTGTGGGACCCAGGACAGAGGATTCGTGGTTCCTTCGGCGGTCATGGCTGGAAGCCTACCTACCCGGGAGTTCAGCATTGAGAGGTTCCGGTGAGGAACATGATTCTCAGTCGCAATGGGAATCTGACTAGGAGGAGACACTGGGCTCGGAACCATGCTTCCCATCGTCATCTCATTAGCAAGCTCCTGCTGAGGTGGCATGGGGCTGAGAATCATGCCAGGAGAAGACATTGGGGTAGGAAGTACGCTTCTCGTCATCCGCTGCATCTGGGGTGCCATATAGGAAGACCTATGGATACTCGCGTTGCCAGAAAACGCAACACCGCCAGGATCCGTTACCATCCGCGTCTGCCAAGAACCATAATACGGACCCTGCATACCCGGACTAAGCGTCCCATTACCATGTGAAGCTGGCTGAGGCATAGTAGCAGTCCAGGCAGAATTGCCCACACTATATCCGAATTGCCCATTGGCCTGGAATTGCTGTGGATGAGGTAGAGGGGCCACTGGTGAAACATAGCATGGTTGAATAGGACCTGGCAGAGTAGGCTTTGGTAGAAGTCTACGGTACTTCTTAGGCTCCACCTTCTTGGTCGCGGGCTGGCCGTTTCTGTCAGCAGGTCGCTTTGTTGGTCGAGGCGAGGGCTCGGATTCCCTCCCTCTCTTGACACCTCGGGTCTTGGCCTGAGGGACAGGCTTGACATTGGGTGCGGCACTCGGAGCAGGTGAAGACTGAGGGACACTGGCGTTCTCAGTTGGAGTCTTGGTCTTGTGTCTGTTTTGGGCAGTTGGTGCTAAGTTTGTAGGGGGAGGGGCTTCGGTAACGGGGTTCTCGGGCTGTATAGTCCTGTTTGCTTGGACATCGTCCCAGAATAGATCGCAACCTCGTTGTATGCCACTTATAGCTTCCTCATAACTGTACGTCGGTAGGTTGGTGAAGGTTTCCTGTGGGAATAAAGGCAACGGGGTGGGAACGTTATCTATGCAAACGTTCAGGGCGGTATTGTCGTCGTCGTCGATGATATCAACATTGGTCGACTGGCCCTGTAGGTCTTGTGACTCTGAATTAACCTTGTCAGTTATGGTTGGCCAGAAAGAACATGGCAAAAGATGCATATACTTACCTAGTTCACCCATAGAGGGGTCTGGTAGTGTATCAGATGATGCTTCTGATCCCATGATGTTGATGTTGATATCGGTATAGATGGATTTGCCAAAGCCAATGATGATATACTTATCAAAATGATGGCGAGAGGGCAAAGGAAGGGAACAAATAGGGTGGCCAGGTGCTCTTATACCTCATTGGTTCCGCAACAACTGAGCAGTCCCTCCTTCGTTCTTCGTCGAATATAAGCTCATACTTGCCGTTTAGAGTGTGAACGCAGCCTCAACACCACAATCTTTACCAAATCACCGTGGAGAGGTAAAAACCCACGGCCAATAACGCAAGCCAAAAAAAAAAAGACGTACGAAAGCTAAATAATTCTTTGTACCTGAACAAATCCATCATCCTCACGCTCTGTCGAAGGCGCAGGCGATTGAGCATCCAACGAGGGCTCCGGATCTTGAATCAAGCTTTGCTGTTGCCTCTCGACGTGCCTCCTCCAAGGCTTATATACGAATATTGATCCGAGACCCACGACGAGGAATACACCACAGATGCTCCCTCCGACAATGTCAAAGTGGTCGCCGATAGAGGAAACACCATCCCAGAACCGCCCCTGAGGGTCTGCGACGTTCTGTATTAGGGAGAGAACCTGGACGATGCCGATAAAAGCTGAGACCACGACTGTAATTCCTGTGAGGACGATGGAATAATACAGAATAGCTACTACGTCTCTTGAGAATGCTTTTGACGTGTACAGGGCCATCATGAGGGCTCCGTCTGTGGTGTCGAGCATGCACATACCAGCTAGCACGCGTGAGTAAACCCCCAACTCTAATGCAGATACATCGCCACTCACCTGTGAAGAGAATAGGAAATATCAAAATCAACCAAATACTCGTCCCTTGTACCGCCTGAATGCTCGCAATCCCCAGTATCGCAATCTCTGAGCTTGTGTCGAACCCAAGACCAAAGACCACGCCCAGGGGGTACATTTTCCACGGTCGGTCAATAACGCGAAACAGCCTTTTGAAGACACGCGTCAGAAACCCTCCCCCCTCTAAAGCAAAGTGATCCTGAATCTGCGTCTCCTCTTCGACGAATCCTTCGAGCCGTACTTGGTTTCTCCGCTCTTGCAGAATGGCTTGTAAGCGTTGGATGAGCTTATACAGAACCCAGCCATTTCCTATACAGAGAATTATGAGAAATGCGGCACTGACACTCGTGCCAACTATATTTCCCACGTGCTGAAACCCATCAAACCTTTCTCTCAGAGCGCCACTCGTAGCTGCGACGACGATGCATGTTACTATGACGATAGTGCTATGGCCGAGTGAAAAGAATGTCCCCACTGTAGCTGGGCGTTGACCTGATGCTATGAGACGACGTGTCATCAGGTCGATAGCTGCGATATGGTCTGCGTCCAAAGCATGGCGAAGACCAAGGACATATGAGAGGGCAGCTGGTGAGATGAGGCGCGGATGGAAATGCAGAACAATACCTGCAGCGATCCATACCAGAGCATTGACTGCGATGAGAGTCGCTATAGCAAAGATACTATTGTTTGGTATCCCATTGAGAAATTTGGGTTTGCTGAGGGTTTGAAGACGAGGTATGGTGAAGCGGGGCATTGTGAAAGCCAGATGGTGAATAGCAAAGTGGTGATACAATCGATGGTGTTGATCTCACCACGAAACAATCACTGACAAAGAATTACAGAAACAGTAATGAGAGAGCACAAAGAGAAGATTCTGTGATAGAAGAAAAAGGGCTGATATTTTCTCACCCCCACAAACATTCTAGACCATCACAAGTCGTCGTTGTAGCATCATCAAAAGCCGGCGGGCCGTAGTGTAGTAGTGCGGGGTGGGTCAAGCCTTGGCCGCCGGCCGCCGATGTTATCTCGGTGCGGGGTGACTCTGCATTATCGCACCTTGAGTAATTATTCTCTACGTTAGTGTAAGTCTCTTCTATGCTTATTGGCTACACAACTTGAAGCTCTTCTCAAATGTATCCTCATCCTCCTCTGCGACTTCAAAGTCAAAGCGCGTTACATCCTCTGCAAAGGGCCAGAGATATTGACTTGTGACCCTGTAACTCATCAACTTCTGTTCTTTTAGATAATTGGGAAGTGGATTTACCTGTGATGTTCGCTGCTAGCTTGATAGGCTGCCAGCCCAGCTTTGTCGTGGTGGAAACTCAGTAGACAGATTTGAAAGCCTTTACTCCTCTCAATCGGATCCGTAATAGATGGACCCCCTACGATAAGACGCTCGTCTTTGACGCATGGTAATGTCTTGAGGGTTTTGAGTTCTTTGACAAATGTCTCGCGATGTGACTCGTCGACATCTTCGCGAAACTTAAAGAGTACTGTGAGGGGTAAGTAAGAGGGCCGAGATAGCTTTTGAGGCGAAAGAGGGGACGCACCGATATGAACGACTGTCATTGTGTAATGAGTGATTATTTACCAATTGTTTGTCTCTGTGTATGCGATGTAGGTCAGTTTAAATGTCTGGCGGATTGGACTTGGCTTGAACTAACACCATCGGACGGGCTTGCGCCGCATGGTGGACCGAAACGGGGAAAAGCCGCCTACGCAATTTGGCCGGTGTACACATGGAATCGTGTAATTAAATCGCCGAAAAGAAAAAGTATGCGTTATCTGATTAAATTGAAGCTTAGTTGCTATGGGAGATCAAACATGAAGCTCAAAGTGTAACGGTAGGTAATGCAGCCAACTCACCAACACCAAGAATTACAGACCTCGAGTTTGGCAACATTAGACATTGCACATATTCCCATCATAACTCCATCAACTCGCCTTCTTTTTTTGATATCATACTTTGCATATCCTGTACCGCGCCTCGTCATTCCATATCATTCTACGGCCTCGATGTTGAAATAGTGGCTGTCGTTTGACATTCACGCTCCGTAGGCACGGGAATACTTCCAAGAGACACCGGAACCTTCTCACCTGCACCAATACAAACAAGGTAAACTAGCATGCGACATGTAGTCAACACGTTGATTCGATAAGCCATTTCCCACGTCTCAGCGAGATAAACCACCATTTAGTTCTGGTGGACTCCTTTCAAGCTTGAATATCTACTTGACTCAACTGTGCCTCACAAACGGTATCCCATGACGCAGAAAAACAAGCTTCATCTTAACTCAAAATACATCTCACCAAGCCTCAATTGTATCTCAAAAAGTTACTTTTCAAATCCTTCCCTCCCACCTCTCTAGCTTTAAGCCCTCCCCGTAGAGCTCGTTATCCCGCCATCAACCACGATCCTCTGCCCAGTAACATATCTCGCCTCCTCAGCCGCCAAAAACACAACCGCACTCGCTACATCCCACGCATCCCCCATCCTCCCCATCGGAACCTGCTCCTCCCTCGTCCTACAAAACTCCTCATACCCCTTTCCAAACCTCTCCGCCAGACTCCTCGTGTATGGCGTGTTCATGAGCCCAGGCACAACGGCATTTAAGCGCACGCCTTTAGGAGCGTAGATTACCGCTGTGGCTTTGACGAATTGCAGGATTGCTGCTTTGGCGGTGTTGTAGGCTACTTGGGGTTTGCCGATGTACCGAAGACCTGCGATGCTGGAGATGCAGATTATGGAACCGGCCTTTTGGGATTCCATTATTGGGAGGACGTGATGGCATGCGAGATAGACGCTCTTGAGGTTCATGTCCATCTGGGAGTCCCAAACTTCCTCACTCATAGACGCTGGATCTCCAGGTTGCGATTGCCCAACGCTTGTCAACAGGATATCGATCCGTCCATGCTTCTTCATACAAGCATCAACAAGTGCCTTCACAGAAGCTGAGTCTGTAGCATCTGTAGCGATGATATCGCATGTTCCACCCTCTGCTTCAATAGTCTCCTTTGTCTTTGTAGTTGAAGCGAGTGTTCTGTTTCCGCCAAATATGATGGCTCCCTGTCGTGCCAAGGTCACGGCGCATGCTGCACCGATTCCCCAGCCGTTGGTGCCTGTTTGGCCGAGACCGATTAAGAGGGCAACTTTATTGGAGAGGTTGAGCATATTGAGTAGATAGTCAAATAAACAAGGTAAGGATACTAAGAATGGCCATTTCTTCCGTGATCCCGATGGCCTTTAATTATATTCTTTGCTTAGGCTGGTGTGTAGCGGGATTCTCCCGTCGTCGTGTAAGTGCTCCATCGGCCATATTGCGTGATGGCCGACGCGGGGTCACCCCGTCTGCACCTCCAACGCCGATATGTGACCATCGCCATGGGGGAGAGTAATACATAAACACTGATAGGCCGATACTCAATCCCCTGTAATCAACTCTTCTCAACTTCATTGCTCAAAATGTCAGACCCCAAGCAATCAGTGGTCAACCCAGACTACGACCTCGACCAACCCATCACATCAAAAGTCGGCCTCCGCCAAGGCCTCGCCTCATACGGCGATCCTCACTTCTCTCTCTTCCTCCGCAAAGTCTTCATCAAAGCCCTCGGCTACAGCGAAGATGCCCTCTCACGCCCCATAATTGGAATCGTGAATACATACTCCAGCTTCAACCCCTGCCATGCCAATATTCCTCAGCTTATTGATGCTGTTAAGAGGGGCGTGCAGCTCAATGGCGGGTTGGCGATTGACTTTCCTACTATTAGTATCCATGAGAGCTTCTCGTCGCCGACGAGTATGTATTTGAGGAATTTGATGAGTATGGATACGGAGGAGATGATCGCGGCACAGCCTTGTGATGCTGTTGTGTTGATTGGTGGTATGTTGATTTTAGGAGTATACTGAATGATGGTGATGTTGACTGGCATAGGATGTGACAAGACTACACCTGCTCAGCTGATGGGAGGTATCTCAGCAAACAAACCAATTCTTCATCTTGTCACTGGTCCAATGATGCCCGGTAGTCATCGCGGAGTGCGCATTGGAGCTTGCACAGACTGTCGTAATAACTGGGCCAAGTATAGAGCTGGCACTCTTGATATCGAAGATATCTCAGCTATCAACGATGAACTAGCACCAACTGTGAGTTCTAACCATCCAGCCCATGATATGAAGTCTAACAATATCAGGGAGGAACTTGTGGTGTCATGGGCACAGCATCTACCATGGCCTCCATTCTCGTTGGACTCGGCATGATGCCTTTTGCTGGCGCCACTGCCCCAGCTGTATCGGCGACAAGGTTGCGAATCGCAGAAGCCACGGGAGGGCTAGCCGTTGCAGCTTGCAAAGACGTTGAACGCCTGAGGCCACAAGCTTTGCTCTCACGGGAGTCGTTCTTAAACGCCATCACCGTCCTACAGGCAATCGGCGGCTCAACGAATGCTGTGGTCCACCTGATGGCTATCATCGGGCGCCACCCCAAGGTTGCTGGCACGATAACATTGGAGACCATCGACGAGATTGGTCGCAAGACACCGTTGCTAGTAGATCTGAAACCAAGTGGTGATAACTACATGACAGACTTCCATAACTCAGGTATGCTGTTCATCCTGTTTTGAAGTAAAGACTAACAAGTTCAGGTGGCATGCTCGCTTTGTTCCATGAACTCAAGCCGCTGCTTCATCTTGATGCATTGACAGTCACTGGCCGAACACTAGGAGAAGAAATTGCTCACAACTCTCTCATCCCCGTTCCTCGAGAATTAAGTGTCATTCAACCATTTGACAAGCCATTGTACCCAGCGTCTTCTCTGGTAGTGCTGAAAGGCAATCTAGCCCCAGGAGGTGCTATCATGAAGGCCAGTGCTTCGAAGTACCGAAAACTACTGCAGCATACGGGAAAAGCTGTCGTTTTTGCAAACTCTGCAGATATGGCGGAGAGGATCGATGATCCTGATCTGGACGTAACACCCGATAGTGTCCTGGTCCTCCAAAACATTGGCCCAATTGGAAACCCCGGTATGCCAGAGGCAGGAATGATCCCTATCCCAAGAAAGATTGCCTCTCAGGGAGTATTGGATATGCTGCGTCTATCAGACGGACGGATGAGTGGAACAGCAGGCGGAACAATTGGACTGCACATCTCCCCAGAATCAGCCGACCCCAAATCCCCACTTGGTATCGTCAGGAATGGCGATCTCATCACACTTGACGTCGAAAAGAGACAGCTATCTGTTGATCTATCCGATGAAGAAATATCACAGAGGATCCAGGAGAGACTCAAGACCTTCCAGGCAGCTGCAACACCATGGATGAAGAGGGAAGGAATGAGAGGTTATCGGGGGTTATACATGCGCAGCGTGAATCAGGCTGAGCTAGGCGCTGATTTTGACTTCTTGACTGCTGAAGGGCCACAAAAGTCTCAAGGCTAATTTATCGGTTTAGATTGAGTCTGTTGGAATAAGGCCTTGGAACAGGTCGCGAACAATATTGTCGAGATTTGTCGACTCGGTTGGCTCGAAGTATTCCGCGAATGTCTCGTTAAGCAACCCCTCGTAGAACTGATTCTGCATAAAACCCATATCGTCGTCCATATTCATGTGAGACGACGATCCCTGAATGCTGTTGAACTCCTGCCCCAAAGTCTCCCATGCATCTGTCGAGAGTGTGGGATCAATCGCCTGTTCATTAACCTGCGGTGCAGAACGATCACGCAAACCCTCCGATCGCCTATTCTTCTCTCGGATGTATCTAACAGTCGATTTTCCCAAATTATCCAGAATATCGCGACTGTGTTTGGCGCCAGACCAATGTTCACCTGTAGCGCCTAGAATGCTGAGGGATATGCTCAGGTCAGACATGAAAGCGTCTACACCCGTAGAGCGGGCGATTTCCGAGACTGACTGGATGCAGTATAGAAGAGTTATGGAACTGAGAACAAGCCCGTGAAATGTAGTCCAGCTATGAACAAGCAGATTTTTCTTGTACAATTGGTCAAATAGCTGTAGGCTTTCACGAGCACTTTGGTGACACTTTATCAACGCTTCTTTGGGCGGCTTAGGTATGGCAGGACTGGGCCTCAGTAGAAGCATTCGCAAACCGTGGTATCGAAGTTGACAAGTCGTTCGTAGATACAACACATCAGGGTCACCAAGACCTGGTATCTTGTCTGACCACTCGTCCAGTCGCTGCAGCATGGCGTTTTGCCAGTCGTTTATGTTAGTCACTCTAGGATAAGCATATCTGGGCGTGTCTCTTATGATACTTTGCGCGATGTATTTGATCTCCGAGTTGAGTTTGGCCGCTTCGAATAAGTGAACCGCAAATGCCATGTCACTGGATGATTCGGCGATTTGCTGTTGCCTCTGGCTAACAAGCTGCTCGTCGGATAGACCTAGTGGCATCTTTCTCGTTAGTATGTGCCTTGAATCAACAATATGGGTGAACTTACACGGAGTTCACAGCCCTCATCGCGTAGTCCAATTGGTCGACCCATCATAGTCGCAATGATGCGATCGAAGGAGTAAATGACCCAGAAGATCCTGGCTCGCATCTCCTGATTAAACAGGCTGTGATCTGGTCCCATGCTGATGTTCCGTTGAAGACCTTGATCGACCAAGGCAGCGATGCAGTGATAGTTGAGATACCAGACATTGAGGCGAACGCAAGGGCTATGTATGGTAAAGATGAGAAGCAAGACAAGACACTGAATGCCTTTCAACGAGTTCTCGACATTGAGTTCATCGAGGTACTGTAGTGCTGATAGACAGTATGATTCTGCTGGTATGCGAGCTCTAGTCCGAGCAGAAAGGACAGCAGATCCTATCGCCAGAACCATAAAGACTTGGAAGTGGGCAGCAGGGTCCTGGTTCTCTTCATCATAAGCCATATCTAGGTAGTCACAAAACCGATGTTGATGCAAAATTGGATACTGTAAATTGATAGCGCTGAAGTACGCTTCACATAATTGCATTGCGGTGTCTCTGGGCGGGAGTGGAAGTGGCCCCTGGAGAGCTTCAACCAGTCTTATAGGGAACGGAGCATTGCGATTGGCGCGACCAACACTATCGTCTGATTTCGATGCAGAGTCCAGTAAGACTCGTGCTAGGAAATAACCGCTGGATGGACCGATATATCGTGGATCTTGGTTCGTGGCAAGGGAGACCAGCCCAATCTCGTGGGTCATGGCACTAGCTCCTGTAGGCTCCGAAGTAGATGTTACCGGTTGTGTTGCTGGCTGAGTTACCGATGGCCCGTTTTCAGAATTGCATATAGCCTCGGAGCTCTGTTGAACAGGCTCGGGTGCCGGGGCTGGGAGACTAGAATTGTCTGCAACTTCAGAGCTGGTGTCGTTCCAGGCTTCTCCAATATTGACGGGTGGACCTCGAGATAAGTCGACGTCAGGACAATTCGATCGGACAATTGACTCTAGCCAATTAATCCTGTTTGTCAAAGATGCGATGTATCTATATCGTAAATTAGTGTCCATGATGGCAAGCTATAGATGATCCAGTAACATACTGTCGAGGTGCCGCATCGGCACGGGTTGACTTTCCATCGACACATTCAGCACCAGCGCTACGACAATTGCTACAGACCGGCAACTCCAAACTACACTAAATATCGACTTATGAAAACAGTTTACCTAAAATTGGTGGCAAACGTACCTTTCTTTTCAGCCGCTGGCACCGAGAACAGGCCATACGTGTCCTGGGAGCACTCCGGTCAGGTAAGGAGGCTTGATGGGGTCGCTTCCCATTGGAATTCCTCGCCCCAGGCATTTTCGTAATCCTGCCGGCAACGGATCGAGTTTCTCGGCATGTAATGATGTGCTGAGTGTAAGGGATGTAGATGCGAGGATGGCAAAAATCCGTCGAGCGGGGAGATGCCGCTTTAACGCCTTTGAGAGAACGGGTCTTCCCCGCTCGCATTTCCGGTGACATACAGTATTAAAAGAATGGAGAGGATCACTCATCATCAGAATTAACAAGTATCAAAACATCTCAATGATCTTTTATACGCTATATTAAGCTTATACTGACTTATTAAACCCATCATGGCTGAGAATCAAGACTCCCAGAAATTCCCAATTGCCGCCTCAGAAGCACGACGCTTCATCGAAGACGTCCTCAAAGGCAACGGCATCCCCTCTGAGAATGCCTCCATCATCGCCCGCTGCTTAGTCGCCGCCGATCTCCGCGGCGTCGACACCCACGGCATGAATCGCATCCCCTCATACATAGAGCGTCTCCGCCAAGGTGTCCTCAACGCCAGCGCCCAACCAATCCTCACCCAAGTCACACCCGCCGTAGCTCAAGTCGACGGCCAAAACGGCTTCGGCTTTGTAGCTGCTCACAAGGGCATGGCAGCGGCTATCGAGTCTGCAAAGGTGTTTGGTATTGGTATGGCGAGTATCAAGCACTCTAACCATTTTGGTATGAGTGCTTGGATCGTGCAGCAGGCTCTTGATGCGGATATGATGAGTTTGGTGTTTACGAACTCGAGTCCTGCACTACCTGCGTTTGGTGGAAAGAGTAAGCTGATGGGTGTTTCGCCTATTGCTTGTGGTGCGCCTGGTAAAGGACCTATGGAGAACTTCATCCTTGATATGGCGCCTTCTGTGGCTGCGAGGGGGAAGATTTACAAGGCGAAGAGACGGGGTGAAAAGATACCACTAGATTGGGCCCTTGATGCTGAGGGTCGTCCAACAGATGATCCTGAAGCTGCTCTCGGTGGCGTAATGTTACCAATGGGTGGTCCCAAGGGCTCTGCACTGTCAATCATGATGGATGTATTCTCAGGAGTTCTATCTGGCTCCGCCTTTGCTGGCCATGTCACTGGACCCTACGATCCTTCCAAGCCTGCAGATGTTGGTCACTTCTTGGTAGCTATCAAGCCTGACCTTTTCATGAGTCTTGATGAGTTTAGGGAGAGGATGCAGTACCTTTACGAGCGTGTTGTGGGGTCAGAAAAGGCTGCTGGGGTTGAGAGGATTTATTTCCCTGGTGAGATTGAGCAGTTGGCTCAGAAGGAGAGGGAGAAGACTGGCATTCCGCTTGTGCAAGCTGAGATTGATGCGTTGAATGCTGAGGCGAAGAAGGCTGGGGTAGAACCGTTGAGGTTTTGAGCATGTAATTATAGGGTTTTGATAGCATTATGAAAATTGGAGATCATTTGTTTTAAGAATCCCAATGTGATGAATCTATGTGTATATCGCCTCCTCTCAAATGTCTGTCATCAATCGTCGAGTGAGGAGCCATCATTTCTCTCACCAGAGCGAACGAGTCTATCTTGCTATAGTGAATTGCTCCAACCCTCTAATTCATGTGTCTCATTGCGTCTTTGGCTGTGAACCCTTAACATACTTAGTATGCTGCCCAAGCGTAACCAACTTCAACCCCCCATCCTTCTCAACCTTCGATATCCTAATCGACGTAAACGCCACACTGCCCCCAACCTTAACCTCCGTCGAAACAATCTCAACCGTATCTCCCAACTTCGCCGTGCTCAGATAACTAATATGCATATCCACACTCGCACCAGTCGTATCCCTCAAATCCCAACTCGCAATAGCCAGACCAGTCGTAAAGTCAATGATGGTAGCTGACACAGCGCCGTGCAAGTTTCCACTGCTGTTGAGATGGTTTTCGTTTAGAATGAGCCGTGTTGTCACGCTGCCCTGTGTTGTGCTGATGAGTTGCGCTGAGGACATTATGAAGTTGTAGATGGGGCTTTTGGCGCGGAGACGGTCCATGAGGGATTGGACGTGAGCGGTTCTTTGGACTTCTGAGGAGTCGACATCTGGGGTTTGAACCCGAGTTGAAGGCGGTTCAGACATTTTGAAGAAATTGAAACTGGGACTGTTTTTGTGAAGTTGTTTATGAGTCTTGTTCTTGAATGGTTTGTCTAGCTGAGTTCTTAACAGAAATTTCCTCATCGGGCAATTCCCGCCCCTCCTTTGATGAATATCCTCTCTTCTCGCATACAAACTCCTAAACCTTCTCAAAAACATCCTTCAGGTAGTCAAACGCACCCAATGGAACACCCTGTGTTCGCATGATACAATATGCACTCGTGAGGTGGAAGTGAAAATTGGGGATCACATATTCGCTCACGTATCGCTGGCCCGTGAAGCGGAAGTTTCCCATCTTGCTCTCCATTATAATCTCCTCGTTCTCTTTACCATTGATGACTTCAGGGTCTACGCCCTCCAGAACTTCAATTGTGCGAGTGATGCGAGCTTGGAGCTGTTCGAATGTTTGCTCGTCGTCTTCGAATGTGGGAATGTTTTGTGCGCCGAGACGGGAGGCGAGGAATTTGGCTGTGTTGGAGCAGGATTGGACTTGGTAGGGAAGTCTAACGAGTGTTAGTCGTGATTCGCATGAGAATCGAGTAGCTTACCCTCTCATATCCGAAATCAGACGGTATGTAAGAAGGTCTTCATGTTTCATTTCCTTATCATCACAGAACTTGGCGCCCTTCTGGAGCATGAAGGACAAGTTCTTGAGGTACTTGACCAGCACGGGAACGCTTTGTTGGTAGAGGGTTGTCATTATACCGGCTTTGACTTGATTTGCTTAGAATAATATTGAAGAATTAATTATATCGGCAGAATGCCAGTATATATACCACCCTCGCAACCTTTTTGCGTAATTCGACCGGCACAATCTCACATACTCGCTTCTATATTAGCGAGTCCGGAACGCTGACTGCACCGTAGGATTTAGTGCTTACTGAATGAACTTTGACCACCCTTGAAACGTGTAAGATGATTCGACATGATGCTGATATGTTTGGTGCCTCAAACGCTACAATTCTTTCCCACCAGACGGGATGATCGGCTGACGGAACTTAAGCGCCGTGTAAGCTGACAGAGATGCATAGATCCTCCATATTTATTTTATACATACTTGATTTGTCATCCGTAATGATTTCTCGGAAGATCGGCGCATAATCCAGACCTTTGATGGATGTCGCTGGCCAAAGAGGTACTCTCTCGCATCAGTAGCCTTGTTGGTAGTCATTCCTCCTGATACGACAGCAGTACGCTTATAATATGGTGGAATTCTACCAACTAATGTCTGAGTATCATTGAATTGATCTAAACCGACCTGAAGTGCTGCGTAATGGTGTTCAATGTCTTGCTCGGGATGTCTGCTGAAGGCCCGATGAGGCTTTGGCGCAGAGGCTCAAGACATCGAGACATGCAATTTATTCTACGGCACCGTAAAACAGCCATATTTCAACAAGCCGCTCATTTATTCTGAAATTTTGATATTCATATTAGACAAATACGATGAGGTTAATCATGACTTCTCAGCCAACGCTTGTGATGCACCTCCTCCGAACCAACCCCGAACCCCCGCAGTCTTGGTCTGTAGCAACCTTAAATCAACACTCTCATCCAACACAACCAAAAACAACCCATCAACAAATTTAAGATGTCACTCCCAATTCTAGACCACTTCGCCATCTTGGTCTCCTACCCAACCCTCCAAACCGTAACCCACTCCCTCAAAGACTCCCTCCTCGTAATCGACGGAGGCGCCCACGCAGATGGTCTCACAGTCAACAAACTAATCCATCTCGCCGACGGCACATATCTCGAGTTCATCGCTTTCGTCGAAGGCGTAGACCCCGAGAAACGCCGTGCTCACCGCTGGGGAAACCTCGAAGAGGGCAAGATCGCAGATTGGGCTCATACGCTGCCCAGTGAAGCTGATTACGCTCAGTTGCAGAAGCGCGTGGCTGATGCTGGGAATGGTGTTACGTATAGTGATCTTACGTCGCTGCAGAGGCATAGACCTGATGGGGTTTTGATGAAGTGTCTTGTTTCGGTGGCGCTGAATGAGGAGGGTGGGAGGATATTTGCTGGCACGGTGCCGTTTTGGTGTGTTGATGAAACGGAGAGGCATTTGCGATCGCCATTCAAGGCTGAGAGTGGTGATGGGCTGCATGAGTATACGAAACATCCTTCGCATGCTAAGGGTGTATCGAAAGTCACTGTTCTGCTTCCTGAGAAGGACATTGCGACATACAAGCCTGTTTACGACGCTATTCACAACCAGAAAGCAGCCTCTGGATCAGATGGATACTCATGGCCTTACGATCTTCCAGCTGGACCTAACTCAGGAAGCAACCAGGTCGTCTTATCGAAACTCGAAGGTGGAAATGGCAAGGCAAAGATCAAGTTGACACTTCTGGGCACAAAGGAGAGCCCCAAGTCCATCGAGCTACTTCCCGGCTTAGTCGTTGACTTTGAACACACAGATTAGACAAAAACATTTGCTATTTGGGTATCTAAAAAACAGAAGAAGAAACAAGACTCCCTATTCCAGAATCAATACCAAGTCATCGTTCTCTTATTCGTCTTCCAAAACATCGACAGCTCCCAAATATTCAACCCTTCCGGGACGAATGTCCCTCTGGAGCATGACCTTGAACTTGAGCTCTGAAAAGTCTTCAGAGTACCATCTCTTTTTCGCATTCTGCATCAGACGCTTATTGATCCCATCGCAGATCCCCTGCAATTCATCCCCCAGAGGAATCTCCCGTACAACTTCATCGTAGACAATTGCGGTTTCTTCCATGTTTACAGCCCACACATTGCGATTATCTGCAGTCCCGTACGTGAGGAATGTCTCCCTTTCTGTGAGGTCCAGTGGGGGTGTGAACATGGGGACTAGAGTTCCGACGACAGAAATTGTCTCGATGGCTATACAATTACCGCAGTTGGGCGATAGAACACCACCCTCTGAGAACGTGGGCGGCATCTTGTAAACGCCCTCCATTGTGGTGGGCATGAACTTACCTGAGTGGGGATGAGGACAATCTCTGTGCGGTGAGAAAACGTCACGGCAAGACGGACAAGATAATACTGGGACTCGCCCTTCTCCTGCTTCCTTGACGGCTTCGTCGATCATGGTGTAAAGACACTTGTGTCCAAACATGTGACCGCAAGGCAAGATGCGAGCTCGGTGGGACCGCATTTTCTCCTTAGGGGTCACGCCTTCATCGGGACTGAAAGTGTGGTCGTGGCAAAAGACAGACATGTCAGTGAGGCAGATTCCGCACTCGAGATGGAGGTGGTTGAAGAGCTCTGGATCTTCGATGAGGGAGTCTCTGAGACGAGGCCAGAATGGTGTAGTCCAGGCTGGTCTGTCCTCGTTGGGTTCGGGGTGGGTGATGCTGTCGATGGACATCTTGTTGACGACGGTTGTGGACGACATGATGAATGGTGGTTCTTGTTAGTTGAGCACAAGATGATAAGTTCGGGAGAATGACGGAGAGATAGAGTAAAAGGTAGGCTATTGGGAGGAAGTATATTTACTTAGCTGTTTTATCTACTGATCCAGTGTCCGATGCTGTTCACGCATATCTGACAGACACTGCCGAACACAGTCGTTGACAAAGACTTTTATTGTTCACTCTCCTTTGAGTATGCCGAACAATCTTGACAATTTGTTGTTCCTTACTGTGTCAGTGCCAGACAAAGAACACTATGGGATGCAACTACTGGTAGCTAAATATATATAGTATACTAGAGCTCGGGGAGCATCGGTAATCAGGCCAGGGCGTCGCTGCATACAGACGGCACTCAAGCTTCACATCACGTAGACGTTCTTCTTATAATCACCATATGCCACTGCCTTATTCTATCTATACTGGCACTGGCAGTTTTAATCTTGACGCTGACTGTTCATTTCCCGTTGATCTGTGATCGAGTTACGACAGTGGCAGAAACGGCTATATCTGATGAACAGCACTCCAGGCTACGAAGTGAATGAATTAAGAACTGCAGAATATAAACGAAATAATACTCCTTAATGACGAAGTGTGATCTTTTCCTCCTCATCATATCCCATCCCATCATTCTCAACCCTGGATCATCTCATCACTTCTAAACTCACACATCCTTCATCATGCCCACCATGAATCCAGTTATGAATCCTGGATCCATCATCGACGCAATCCGTAGTTACATCCTTCCCATCACTGACATCTACTGGCCAGCCTTCAAAAAAGCTGTCGAGAATGATCCTCAACAACTCCGCCCTATCGATCTGACCTGCACCATCTGCACAGAGCAGATGTCAACCCAAGGATCCGGACGTGGCTCCATCCATTGGATCCCGAAAGAAGGTCGCAGAATCTCCCATGATGCCCAGATCCTCCCCTGCGGTCATATGGTCGGCGCCTGCTGCTTCATGAACTGGCTCGACAGTCAGTCTGAACGATTTAAAGATAGAAAGTTCTACTCATGTCCTGTCTGCAACACAGCGATCATGTACCATCCTGAGTGCGGGGATGTATGCCATGGTCAGCGAATCCCACACTTGATCGCCGACTATTCCAAAGTCCCTCTTGTGCTGAGTGAGGGTGGTTTCATCCACGCTCGATGTGCTGGATGTGAGATACAGCATACCTTTTCTGAGATGACCCAGTACACTGGTATCTACAAGTGGGAAGATAGGGTCGAGTCTCCCCAGCAATACATCACCCTTGGCTTTTTGGACCAACGTCCCGGCGGATTCTTGTACATGGATGGCTCTAAAGACCCCGAGCGACCGTTTTGTGAGCGTGTCCGAGAACTCCGAACCCCAGAGGAGTTGAAGGCTATCTGGGAAGCCTATAGACAGGTCTGGGTGCTGAAGTTCAAGACTTTTTGGATTTCGCATGATTTTTCTAATGTAGTTCTGTGTCTTTACTTGATGAAGACCGAGAAGCCACTTCCCGAGACGCCAAAGAAACAGAACATCTTCCGTCGGGTCTTCTCTTTGGGATCTTCTACCTGATAGGTAGACTGACGAGGATATGAGTTATGATGTTTTGGAGCTGAAAGAGTGGACTGTGAGTCAAGCCGTTTGAGCTCTTTGCTTTTATGACCGGCGTTTTGTATTTGCATTTTTGTGGTATTATGATTGATAACGATACAGGCTGGTCCTCAACTTAGGCGTCTAGATCTTTAGGAAATAAACTGGATGTTAGACCAGAACTTGATTATGGTTCTATCATAGATGAAGTGTGATGATTATTATATACTTCAACACTTGGAGTAAAATCGGTGACTTTAGTATTGTCGAACTTATTCTGGGACTACGATAGTGCTTGAGATGAATGTCTCTATCGTCATTGTGCTTACTTGATTTGAAGGCGAGGACAACGCAGAATGGGTTGATTCAGAGCCAACCTTAACGGACAGAACGTTTTGACGTGTTTCTGTGACTTTCCACTCTTGAGTAGTTACTGAACATATTGTCATGATTTGGCGTATCGAGATGCGCATGGTGTTTTAGTAAAGTACCTGCAAACACAAACGCCTTTTAGCAAGCAATTACTTACATCACCCACCCACTTACCTCGTCTGCTTTTTCTTCCATAAAATAGTAATTCTTCTTTCAAGCTGGATTCTATTTCCTACATGCATTCGTGGCTAGTCGCATCTGATGTCAAAAGTGCCAGCAACCTGCTAGCTCAAGTTACACTTGCCAGTGGCAGCCCGTGATTCATCAAACGAATTTATTAATCCTTTGTTTACTCTGTCTTTCTCCTCCCGCACGTGCATAAATCGTCTTGTAAACTTCATCATCCCATTTTTCTCCTCTCACCAGCAACTTCATACTCTCGACTCATCATCCTCCGCCCTCGTAGCCATGGATGAACCTACAATCCAAATCATCACTCGCCCACCAGAGCCGCCGGATGATGAGCCCAAACCTGAACCACAAGTCGTCTGGCGCGATGAAAACGGAAAGATTTACTTTCGCCACAATCCAACGCTTCCTATCTTGCGATATCCGAACAGCAAGGCAGCGATAGAGAAGCCCGATGACGACCCAAGCAAACGCACTGACTGCACTCGCGAGTGTCTCGTAGCTATCCGTAAGTATCTCCTCTTTCATTTCTCTTCTCGCCTGACTAACTCGTACAGCAAACGAGGAGATCGAGAAAGAGATCCGTGACCTTGAAGATTTTAATGACAATAACGGTAAAGCTCCCGAACCCAACAAGCCCAAGTATAATTTCGACAGGGAAATGTACATGCTATCCAGAAAAGGGGCCAGCAAGGTCGACATCTACAAAGCCGGCAAGAGACCTAAGAACAAGAAAGAGACCCTTGGAGATCTCATCAATGAAAGGGACGCACTCAAGAAAGAGAAAGTCGGTCTCTCAAAGGAGCGTTCCAACCTGATTAAAGCACTCAAGGTCAAGAAAGCAGACAAGATCAGAGACGAAACACCACCCAACATCACAGAAAAGAACGTCGCAGAGATGAAGAAACTCTCCGAGTTCATCGACGCCAGAATCAAACGGTGGAATAAACACGACGAGCCAAAGAGTGAACAGATGGCGGCAGCGGACACCAAGCATACCCTCGAGATACTGTACAAGCACCTCCAAAACTCTTTCGTCGACTTCGAATATGAAAAGGAGATAGACGTGTGTCGTGTCTTGGACTTACCTTGCTATGGGAGAGCTTTTGGTGAGGATATTGAGGACCATCTTCATGGACCGGAGCATATGGTAAGTAATTCGCACAACCACTTCAGTTCAGTCTCTAATGTTGTTAGGCTTGGGATCAGTCGATGAAGGGGAGAGTCCCGCTCTATCTTCAGTACAACAGAGCGAAGCGGGAGGTAGATGATGGTCTTTTATACCAGGAGGGTTTGTTGGCGGAACTTGCTGTTGACCCTTATTCTTACTAGGTCAG
Organism: Fusarium phyllophilum; assembly: GCA_013396025.1. Taxonomy (NCBI): domain Eukaryota; kingdom Fungi; phylum Ascomycota; class Sordariomycetes; order Hypocreales; family Nectriaceae; genus Fusarium; species Fusarium phyllophilum. Next base: position 99,566 of record JAAOAQ010000017.1, on the reverse strand, counting down.
AAGCCGACGATAGAGACAGTATGCGGTTGAGCTTAGTTGAGACACAAGAATTCAATAGCTCAAAAGAGTCTATTTCTGCCCCCATTACCAAATCTCGCAAGTGACCAGCAGACGGCCCTCATGTAGATCCCATGTAGTGTTACAGTACAAATGCGCGCCCCTAAATAACCCAGGAAACAAAAGAAACAATGTTCGGTAGGTACCAATGATCCATATCTCGCCGGCCCAATTCTTCCAACGCGTGATTCTTTAATCGGCACGCGATCCGCTGCTGTGACGGGCACGCTTTCGTCCGCTGCTCGTGGCAGGGTGCATCTTGTCGTTGCGCTCCCTCTTGAGCTTGTCGTCCAAGACGCGGGCTGAACACTGTTAGCAAAAAGTCCTCCCCTCTTCAATTTGGCGAACATACTGAGAACATCGTATCCGAACTGGGGGCGCTCCAAGCACAGAGCCTTGAACTCCTCTTCTGCCTCGGCGCGCAGGGTGTGTGAGCGCGTAGCCCAGAAGCTTGCGACGGGGGCACGGATGGTGGTGTCGTCGTTGCTGGTGTAGGCGTAGACGTAGCGAGCGTATGCGATCTCGCCCTTGGCGGTGGAGTTGACGCAGTGGATCTTGGAGCTCGAGAGGCCTTTGAGACCGGCAACGCCAAACTTCTCGGCGAGTGTGTAGATGCGGGCGTGCTTGAGGAGCTGGTCGCCGCTGTTGTCGACTGAGGGGACTGAGGGGTCGGACTCGAGGACGCGCTGGCCGGGGAGCTTCTTGGGGAAGTATTCGCCTGTGTAGAGGTATTCGAGGAAGCTGCCGACGGTCTCGATGTCGTAGTCGGGGAGCTCAATCTGACGAGGCTGTGGGGATGTGAGAAGGGATTCAAGGCTACATGTTGCTGGCGCAAAGGTTCTGGAGCACTAACGCTGCCGTCCTCGACGAAACTATCGCAAATATCCTTGAAGTATGGGCTTTGTGTCAAAAGTCCCTGATGTGCTGAGAGGATAGATTGGTCGCCAGATCCGATGAGCAAAGTGACAATTGGGCTCATGAGATAATTGGCAAAGGTAACCCGTGGCTCTACGATTTCAGAGTCGGCGAAAGGAAGCTCAGTGTTGTCGGCATTCTCATTATCCTCGCCCTCTTGGGTAGCCTCTGGCGCAGTATCCTGCGTGTTCTGGGTCTCAGACATCTCAACGTCGCCAGTGGGCTCGACTGAATCCTCGTGCTGATCGGTAGGCATGATTGCGAATGAATTAAGAGTCGAGTTGTAAAGGAATGATTAGTTCAATTGCTTGAAACGAGCGGAATTGGTGCCGAAATCAGTGACTTAAAGATGGTTCAAATGATGGTTCCTGAGCGCGTGTGGATTCGCGTAAACGTGAGATCCAGTTTTGGTGGGCAAGCTTCAGCTGGAGCAATTCACGCTAATCCGAATGCGGAAGCAAGCTTGGCTGAGCTTGATGCCTCGAGCGCAAGGCATCATTACATGATCATCATGGCTACCCTACACCGACCGTTCAGGAACTGCCGACCTGCCGCTATCGGTGCCCCGCCCCCACTAACATCTGAGGCGTCTTCATTTGGCAATCGATAAAAAGTGACTCCGAAGCAAACACCTTTCCACCAACTAGCACTTTCATTGTTCTCCTTCTTTGTCCTCGAGCCACCAATCTGTCGTGATATTCGGGGATAATCACTATAAGGATGTGTGCAGCACATGTAAGAACATCCCTCCATCGCAATCAGCTTCACCGAGACTTCTGCAATGGCCCATACTAACCTCCTACGCCAGCTCGATATACGGCCAACTGCCGATGAAGCTCGAGCTGCCTTCAACCAAGAATGGACTCCTACGACTAAACCCACGCTTCTCCCCGTTTGCGCCTCTGCTCCCGCCGATCTATTGACTCCTTCAGCTATCTATCTTAAGCTGTCATCGGGGTAAAGACTACAATGCTTCCACCACCGAACCATCCTCTGACTCACCACTTACAGCGCAACTGCCGAATACTCGTTTCTCCTCGAGAGTGCGACTGGAAGCACAGAGACGGTTGGACGATATAGTTTTATTGGCGCCAGTAAGCTTCTTTGAGACTCTTGTGCTGGACATCCTCTGAGTCTCTCTTCTAGACCCGCGAAAAGTACTGGCCACTGGCGACGGCTACGAGCACAATGGCGACCCTCTCAAGACCCTCGCGGCCGAGCTTTCCAATGATCGAGTTCTAGATATTCCTTCGTTGGCACTTCCGAAGCTGTCTGGTGGTGCGGTTGGATACGTCTCATACGATTGTATCAAATACTTCGAGCCCAAGACCGAGCGACCACTCAAAGACAACCTCCAAATTCCCGAGGCTTTGTTCATGTTATTTGACACCATTGTCGCCTTGGACCACTTCCGTTCGACATTGACAATTGTCACACATATGAAGTTGCCCAAGAGCCCCTCTGACGATCTTCAACCTGCCTACGACGAGGCCTGTGAGACCCTCCGCGAGACCCTCGACATCATCTACCAGCCCGAGACTCCCTTACCTGCTCAAACTCTTGGTACGCAGTCAGAATCAGAGCAGCAATATTCGTCGAATGTAGGCCGCAAAGGATACGAGACATTCGTGAAGGAGCTCAAGAAATACATCGTCAAGGGAGACATTATTCAAGCTGTACCTTCACAACGGTTCCGCCGAAGCACCAAGCTTCACCCCTTTAACATTTACAGAACTCTCCGAACACTCAACCCCTCACCTTATGTGTTCTTCCTCTCATGCGCCGACTTTCACATCGTTGGTGCATCGCCGGAGTGTCTGATGAAGACCGATGGTTATGCCCCATTACCCTCTGACTCACGATTTGGCTACTCAGCTGCCGAAGCTCGATCAAGACCTCGTATCGTCAACCATGCAATTGCCGGTACAATCCACCGTGGAAAAAACGCCGCTGAGGATGATAGACTCGCTGCCGAGCTCTTGGCTTCCAAGAAGGACAGAGCCGAGCACGTCATGTTGGTGGATCTCGCCCGCAACGACGTGAACAGAGTCTGCCACCCCACGACCGTCAAAGTCGACCGGCTCATGAGGATTGACCGCTTCTCCCATGTTCAGCACATCACCTCCGAAGTGTCGGGAGTTCTGCGTCCAGAGTGCACACGCTGGGATGCTCTGCGCTCAATTTTCCCCGCCGGAACAGTCTCTGGCGCACCCAAGATCCGAGCTATGGAGCTCATCTACGACCTGGAGCAGGAGAAGCGGGGTATCTACGCTGGAGCTGCAGGATGGTTTGGATACGACATTGTGCGCGTGGACGAGGGCAGTAAGCCTGAGGACAAGGTTTTCGTCGACGAAGGACCCATGGACACGTGCATTGCCATCCGGACCATGCTCGTTAAGGATGGCGTGGCATACATGCAGGCTGGCGGTGGCATCGTCTACGATAGTGACCCTACAGATGAGTGGATGGAGACGATGAATAAACTGTCCGCCAACCTCCGCTGTGTGGAGCTGTCGGAAAGGTACTTTGGCGATGGGGTGAGCACTAAGACCGTGGAGGAGATTATTGCGAATGAGAGGAGGAAGGGAGAGGAGGAGGTGAAGGAGACTGAAAAGTAGGGCATTTGCATAGAAAGATTTCTGATGAAGGATAAAATCAATTGATACTCATTGGCGCGCTTATTGTGTTCGAAGTCGTTTATTTCCTTTTCATTGCCATACGCTGCCGGGGTAATGTTCCCGCAACAGACGTTGTTCAGATAGTCATGACTTAACTGTTCAGTCCGAACCGTGAGTGAAAGCGAAACAAGGCCATGAGAGTCACGGTTCAACCCAAACTCACAAGATGGGCTACGAACACTGAATGCGCTTGACTTCAGTGACTGCGTCAACTGTGAGTATATAACGAAATGATGCCTACCTCGTAGCAAATACATCTCATCATCATCATCATCATCCTCTCGCCCTCTCACCCTCTCACCCTTCACATCCAGGTAAGTCTTACAGCAAAAAGCAGATCACAAACACAAAAAGGTAAGTCTACGCAACAACTACATCTCACAAACAGCTTTCACATCTCGCCTCGCTTCATCAGTCAGTCATCTCACTGGTAAGTACCCCTTCTCAACATGTCTCCTCCTTCTAAGCCTCTCCCCGAAGCCTTCTGGCCAACTATCAAACAGGCTATAGACAAGGGCAGCAACACAAATTCTGAAAACCAGGCTATCACCCCTCAGTGTCCCATCTGCATGGAGCCCCTCCCAGTGAAATCTTTCCCTGCCGAAGGTGAGTTGGATGCTGAGGTCTTGCTCTGTGGTCATGTTCTCTGCCAGCCTTGCCGTAAGCAATGGGAGCGAAGTGACTTGGGAGGCCGGTGCCCTGCGTGCCGAACCACTCTCTACTGCAGTCGCTGTGAAGTAAACGCCATCCCTCTGACTATCCCCAAGAACGGCGAAGGATCCAGTCTTCCCCCAGGTATTCCTGAGGGCACTCAAAACTTGTGTCCTGATTGTCAAGCTGAGGTTGAGTTTCACACGGCGGTCGAGAATGGTGAGTGGCCTCATAACCTAGATGACATGGAGCCTGGGTTTGTCAGCCTTTTCTACCATGTTGTTAACGACATTGAGAAGGTTGGCGATGTTGCTACGGAGCGAAGGATTCAGGATGCGATTTCCGACACCATCATGCAGGAGTTTACAAACATGATGGTCAGTCGTCGCATGGTCACGCTTGGTCGTGGGAATACGTTGCGACAGACGAATCCATGGTACGCTGAGAACAGCAAGCGGCAGGAAGACCGCCGTCACGGGATTGTCGGCCCAGACTCGGAAGATGATGAGGAGCCTCGAGCAAACACTCCCGCTGGCGTCCCTCATCCGGTTCGGAATCCCTTTATAGTCGGCTTGGGTGATGGACATGGGAATGATCCTGCACCGCTATACGCTCGCGCTGGGGATGTTGTAAGGGGCAGGCAGATGATTAATCCCCTGGATCCTCGCTATGCCAATCAGTTTGACGTCCAAGATGGCATTGGACGCCCAGATGCAGCAGCACCACGATCCGACAGTGTAAGCCCCATTGTCCGAGCAATTTGGGGACCAGAAGGAGGAGAAGCAGAGGTAGTGCCTCGAGACACAGATGAACTGATGAGGGCTGCAAGACAGGTACGGTTTCCTGTCTTTGCACGTCCCGGCGCAGCAACACAGACAGCTCAAGATGATGATAGGCAGGCACCAGATGCTGACGAACTTAGACACTGGGCTGAGTTTCTAGCACGGGAGGGCAATTCTTCTCCAGCGACAGCTGAAGCGGCCAGACCAGCTCCCAGTGCAGCATCACAGACAACAAGACCAGCTCGAATCCATCCAGAGGGGTCGGCGGCTGCAAGTATTGAGCAACTCAGGCCCTTCGATGACCTTTTGCAACGGTATTTTCCTAGACCCGCTGATATGCCTACCTTTGACGAGCTTGTTGATAATGCGGATGCGGATTTGGCTTCCCACACTAATGATCCTAACTGGCCGCCCCGAACACGTGCCGAGTATATAGCAGAGAACGAGGAGTATATGAGAAGGATTGTGGAGAACAGAACGGCTGCATCGTCGTCCAGTGCCTCACGGAACTTGAGCTCCATGGATCTGGACGACAGCGACGAGGACATGTCGTCGGCTGATCAGCCCGTCTCTCAGCGCTGAGGATCTCCTCCATTATTCACAGTGGAAAGACGCGTGTAAGTCAAGGGCATGATGATATTGCATGCGGGCCGTAGTCGAGTAGGCGAAGACGCTCGGACCGAGATATGGATGGGACGGCACGGCACGGGAAACGGCAACAAGTAACGGAGGAGACTGGCTTGACTGGAAAGTGAATCAGAATTTGAATTTATTCGGTGAAACGGAGTTTTGGATCAGGATCAACCGGGAATAGATTAGATTGATACTGAATCATTAGTCAGTGTATACGTATGTGCATGTTGGCGGAGAATAAACAAAAAGGTCTAAGAAATGTTTCAAGGGGTTCGGATGTGCCGTCAGAGCCGTTTGAGTTTATTGGTATCAGTCGATCCCTTTAGTGAATGATGATGTATTCAAGCAAACCCCGTGACATAGGAAATAAAAGAAACAATGCTATGCAATCGTACGTCAGCTAGGCGCGTGGACTATCGTTTGAGGCTGCAAGCGGATAGTTCAGCCACGTAAGTCAGGAAAGGCGAATACACGTATAATTCGGAGATCGGCTCGAGAGTGATATTGATATTCAGTCCATGACTCGAATGCGAAATATATATGCCGATAGTCAAGATATAAACGAAATACGGATTAACTAGACTACAGTGAGGCATCAGTGAGTAAGTGTCCTGTAGAGAAGGGAAAAGTGGGCAAATAGCATCATCTCACCGCGCCGTGCCGGTATCCGATCGCGCCCAATCGACCCCGGCAAGTCGGCACGTCGACATCCACCTTTTCTAAACGCCCAGTTTTTAGTCTGATGTTGGTTTGCATGGTATTTACGAGTGAGCATATGAACAAACAGAGGATGGACATTATATGCCGAGAATAACAGACTCAAAGAAGATCTAGAGATATAGAGGCTGAGATGGTGATATTTTACCGTCTATAATCATACATCACTCACATCTCGACATTTGTACTCAGATATCTCTCTAAATTAGATGCATGTCACTCAACTCGCTTCTCGGCACCACAAATTCCTCTTCAAGGGGGGGCCAGGCCATTCCCCAATCCCACCCTCCACTCAACCTCATCCGCTAGTGGACAAGCCCGTTGCTGTCTCGGAAGTACGGCTTCATCGTCTTGCCTATTGAAAGTTGCCTTGCCTTTGAAACTGCGGCGCCTATGGGGCCCTTTCAGGTGCCGTCTCTTCCAGGCTTTCGCACTCTTTTCCCCTTGGCTCGCGCCTAAAAATAATACCCCCCCTCCCCAGCCTTGGAGGCTTACTTACATCTATCTATTTGTTCCCCTGCCCTTCTCTCTCGCTCGCTGTTTTTCGGTTCCTGCTTTTAGAAGACCACCCCCTCCTCTCGCTTCTTCTCGCGCTGTGTTCCCGCCCCCGTTTACAAATTCTTGTAACTGAACTGGACCTGGGGCTTGGCTTGAACTTCCATTTAAGCCAAAGGGGGCCTAGAAGCCTCTGCCAAGAATTTCCATCCCGTCTACTTCAGGACCCTTTGGCATTTACTTACATCACTTACATCTGCGTCTCGAATTTGAGCCTCACTTCACTACAAATCAATTCAGTTCATTTCGACAATTGATTACATAACACTTCATCTTCACCATTGAATGATACCGCGATAGATGCCTTCCCTTCTGCAGGCCGACATGGACATGGATCCCGCCGTTGTCGGCCTCCCTACCACAACAGCCATCACAGGCCTTCTCGACGTCGGCGCTGCTACCATCGACATCCTCAGCGACCTCAACATCTCGCCCCAGCACAACACCGCCATCCTCAACATCCTCCTCCGCGAGGTCAAGGAGTGTCGATCCTCCGTCCACGCCTTCTACAAGATCCTCAACCTCATCGAGAACAACCAGATCCCCTTCCCCGCCCGCGCCGCCTGGATCTCTCTCGACACCCTCGTCGCCACCCTCACAGACACCGTCCTCGCCTTCACACGCCTCTCGTCGCTATGCTGTGCCCTCGACGAGCAGTCCAACAGGTCTACGCCTGAAGATGCCGCTAAGCAGTTCGAGAAGAGGATCAAGGCGCTGTGTGCGAGGTTGAGATGGCATAATCTTTCGTATGCTATGATGATGACTATAGTGAACTGGTAAGTTAAGCGACACAGCACACGGACCGCTAGATGAACAAGTGCATTTTTTGCTGACACTCGCAAAAAAAGCCCCGGAGAAAAGGACGCAAAGAACAGTCGCGACGAGCTGGCGCATCGCGTTGCGAGACTTCTCACATTCAACGTCAACCTCTCTGCTCGATTACAACAGAGTCGCCCCGGATCCTCGGCTGCCAAGACAACGGGATCGGGAGCCCAGACCCCCGATAGCCCCGAGATCACCCCCGCCAATGTGGGGCTCAGACCCGCCACCTACTCCGGAACTCTCTCAAAGCTCACCACGCCAAAGGCTCTATCCAAGGTCATCCTGCCCATTGAGTTGAGGGAGCTTCGTGATGATTTCGAGTACTACACCGAGATGATTCCCTCGCAGACTGGAAGCTGTGAGTTTCCAACTGGCGGTGTCTTAATGGGAACGCCATATGATCTCGCTTCAGCACGATGAGACCCATTATCAATCAGTAACTATCAATCTATCCCTAGTGGATAATCATCTTATTAGATGAATACTTGCAAAGTCGGTGTTTAGGTGGGAAATAGTGCGAGGCATTTTAGGCCATGTCTGGCTACAGGACCGGTTGGAGGGCTTAGACGGGCATTTTTACCAAACGGTTATTACGTGTAATGATGTTTTTGTTTCTTGCTTCGTTTCACTTGGAGTCGATTTAGCTAGGCATTTGCAATTTTAACGTAGAGATATCCATTCAAATTAATCAATCACACATTACTCATTGTGCTATGCTATGCTATACTTGCTACTCGATCCTAAAATGAAGAGCTTGCTACCATACTTAAATGTAGAGCTTGCTGCCGTGGTACTTGGTCTTGTCAGAGTAACTCTGCACAGACGTCTCTATCTCTCGCTCGGGGAAACCTTTGAACGACTTGGCGTATGTTGCAACGGAATGGGCGATGAGCTGTTCTGTGTTAGTGTCACGGTTTCTGAACAAGACATTGGCTGGGTGCGACTTACCTTGGTGTTCACCTCCCACGCGGTGTAATTCACATTGGTCAGATCATCCCCGATCTGGTGGTAGTTCTTATCATACCAGACACCGGCTTCACCGCCAAACTTCTCGACCTCGTCCTCTGTCTTGACACCCTCGGCACCTGTGGCGATACCACCGGCGGGGATACCACCACGGATGAAACCATCGTAGTCACTGCGACCGTCGAAGGGAATGAAGGTGTAATTGAGGCCCTGGTCCTCGTACCAGTTGACATACAGATTGCGCAGCTCCTCTGAACCCTTGGGGTTCTCGGCGTTGGTGGCGTTGTAGATCTGGTAGGCAAAGTTGGGGCTGGCCATCATGTCGTAGTCCATGAAGAGACGAATCTTGCGGTTCTCATCTTCAGGAAGAACAGAGACATAGTGGTCGGAGCCGAGAAGACCTTCTTCTTCGGCGGCCCACCAGGCGAAGCGGACACAGTTGTTGACGCGGTACTTGGTCAGCTGAACGGCGACCTCAAGCACAGAGATACTGCCGGATCCATCATCGTTGATACCAGGTCCCTCGGCAACACTGTCACTGTGACCACCGAGCATAACACAGTTGTCGGGGTCACCACCGCGAGTCTGGGCGATGATGTTGGTGGTGGAAATGGTCTTGACCTCAGCGTCGATGTAAGCAATAGCATCGACGGTCTCGCCATCCTTGAGCTTCTTGGCAACAGCCTTGCCCTCTTCACCGCCAAGACCAAAAGTAGCAACATGGTCAGGCGAAGGAGTACCGAGAGTTCCATGAACCTCATCCTTCTCATAGTTATACACAACGGCAGCAACAGCACCCGCTTTACCAGCATTGCCGGACTTTGTACCAAAGGGGCACGTTCCACGGAGGACGAGAGCAATGTTGCCCTTGACGGCCTCGGGATAATCGGACTCGTCGCATCCTTCGTTGTCGACGAGGACAAGCGTTCCGTGGACGGGCTCCTTGTTCTTAGTCGGAGGAGTCAGACCCATGGGCGATGCCTGCTTGGGGACTGAGTCACCGATGATGAGACGCGACTCGAAGACATTGCCCGAAACAGCGGGGAATTGCTGGTTCGAGACGGAGTAGTAGCCGCCTAGCTTGGCGAGCTCAGCGTGGATGTACGACAGCGTACCGAGATGGCCTTGAGAACAATCAGTCATTGCGTTCATGATAACAGTCCGATTTCGGAGAACGTACCTTCACTGCCGATGACACGAGTCGGATGTCCATACTCCTCCTCTCCATTCTTGGCAATCTCATACAGATCCTTTGCTCTAGCCTCAAGGTTCTCGGGCTTGATGCTCTTCTGCAATTCCTTGGTATCTACCAGAGGAAGATCATCGCCGAAGGGATTCCAAGAGAGCTTGGGGACTTGGAGGTTAAGAGGGATCTGAAGAGCTGACACGCCCTGGAGAGCGGCCGTGGCGGCGACTAAGCAAAGGCCCTTTGTCGTCATGTTGAAGTTTGTTGTTGTGAAGGAGAGAGGATGGAGGATGGAAGGGGAGGGCTCTGGAGACATGGACATGACTGGAGCGCAGGTGATACAAGCTTGTGACGTGATGATGCTGGGACCTGGAGCTATAGGGCCCTAGCTCACTGTAGCCTAGCTTGGTTGCCCTGCCAGGAACCCGAGGCATTGCTTATCTTTGCCCTAGTCCCCGCGATTTGTCTCAGCTTGATCTTGGCGATGATCGGCAATAGCTACCCTGGACTCTAAAGGCACATTGAATCGGATCTTGAATGAGAACAAGAGCTATTGTAAACCAACTATTATTCCCGTAGATCGATGTTTACTGTTGAATATTAGTTGCTGGCTGAATTCATTCGCTAATTGGTGTCCTTTGTCGTCGGCACATCGAGAATTGATGCACCTATCCGCCTCGCATTAGTTTCACAACAGCCAATATCGGAAGACAGGGAGGAACATTGTGCAAAAGGCTCATGAAATTATGCCATCGAAATCGATTTGGGTACTTGGTTTCAGACGAGGAGGCCACCATGAGTAATGCCACTGTTTGACCAGTATTAATAGACGAGCATCCCCTAGGTAAGAAGCAAGAAAACCTCTCCAGTATGAGGTGAACTAAAGGGATTAAAAATGCCTAATCTAAGCTCCCCTGAAAATATACTAAATTTACATATGTTTTCATCATTGAGGATAGAGCTCCTCAGTTTTCTTACCTCCCCTTGGCATCCTATGGCCTAGCGCAGCGCAGAGTGCCCAATCATGTTTTGGTGTTTCTCCTACAATTCGGCATCTGTGTGATACTCTATCAAACCGTCAAATGGTTCACATCCACCAATACTCGGTAACAAACGATATCAATAACTGTGAGAAAGGCACGATGGATAAATGTAAGTGGACAAAAAGTCGGTTGATTTCAAGTGAGCAGCGGTATGAAGGCTGCCAAAATCATCGTGATGTGAGAGGCGCAACAAGTCCATCCATACATCGCTTCTTGTCCTACTATCCGACCGAGCTGCCAACGTGTTACCATGCCTTACTTCTTCCGAAACGCATTGCCCCCCTTCTTCATGAATTCCTTGGCGCGGAAGGTCAAGCTCGAATGGCTTGACTTAACAGGAGTGATGACAGCTTTCTTCATGGTCTTGTCCCAAGCGATGCCAAGGGCGTACTCGTAGATAGGGGAAAGATCATGGGAAGCGCAAATGGTTGAACCCAGTCGCTTGATAGACAAGGCGTCTAAAGCTTGCTGGAGCGTGCCAGCCTGGACAGGTAGCTCAAGGAGTTTGTCGCGGATCTTGGTGTCGAAGTAGGGTGAGCCAAGGTAGTATTGATCGCCGGTACTTTCAAGACGCTTCTTCGACTTGTCGTTTTGACCGAAGTTCCGGAGATCATAGATGAACTCTAAGCAGGATTTCTGGAAGTTTGGAACTTGAGAGTAGATGTCTGCAAGGAGCTCTTCTCGCTTTGCCTGGGAACGAACGAACGTATCCTAAACGCCGATGAACCAGTCTTTGAATTGGCCTCGGACGAGATACGTCTACCAAACACTGGCGTCGAGGCGGATATCACGAGTGACGCCATCAGGTCCCAGTGACTGGACCACAATATCAGTGAGAGGCTTCAGGTTTGCAATCTCGGATTCGATCCATCCTAAGGGGCGGTTAGACAGTTTCTCGGCATAAATATCTAGAGTATATTGCTTGACGAACCTTTGAGGTAGTCTTGAGTGAAAGTAAAGGTTTGACCCTCCTTCACGATAGAGATGACATTTTGATCATCCTGGATCTCTTCGAACGTCTCCATATCTGTACTTCCCGATACATGACGGACCTTGGGCTGAATGAAGAGGTCTGGAGCCAGGGGGCCACGGCGAGCAGACTTCTGTTGTCGAGAAGCAAGTGAGTCGGCGTGCGAGGGAGCACGAGAGGTGTTCGGAGATAGGTCTTCAGCATGACGGATGATGATCTGAATGATGGGATCCTTAGCACAATAGAGCTTGTAAGTTCCGATGATGCCCTCATCGGTCAGCATCTGAACAGCAGAGCTCATGCTTTTGGAATGAATCCAGAAAGAGAAATCCTGAGCCTTGCCCTTACAGCCGCTGAGCTTCAAGCACTGGTCCAGAGTGAGGTTCATCTTCTTTACATCTGCCAAAGAATAGTCGGCTTGCTTGAAGTTGGAGGATTTCATGTCCTCGAAGAGGAAGAACCATAGCTGAACCTGCTCCGCGCCCGCTTTGGACGCACTTTGACCTGACTTAGAAGCCATCCTGTAAGTGCGTAAAATGTCAGCTTTTTGATCATGAAATATTCAGAAATTATGAGAGAATAGTCACTAACCTGGAGAAAAAATCACAAAAAGAAAAACTGGGAGATCAAGACAAGATTGCCAGATTGATTGGTGATGGTGAAAAGAGTTGAGCGTGTTGCTTGCGCTTGGAGTAAGGTAGGGTTTTGTGGGGTAAGGGTAGATATTAAAAGAAGCTTTAACCCAAAAACCACACGGCGTAACAATGAATATCATTTTAGGCTACACATCGCAGCCCCCAACTCTGTACTCCCATCTTCATTGGGCTACCATGCTTACGCCCAGATGGACCATCAAGATACCGTCAGCTCACTCAGTGAGCAAGAATAGATAGAGTGCTGACACGCTGACGCCGTGAACTCAAACTCAAACTCGAACTTCATCTTCTCTTTCATCACGCTTCTTAGTTTAGGACGACAAGTCGGTGTCAGCGAACATGCATCCTGCTTACACACTGTATATCGGGCTTGAAGCTCGTGTGACCGAGTGGAAGAATGACATGTATGCGACTGTCAGTAAACGGTTCAGTGCACCCACTGATGCACAGTATCAGGTAAGTTGAGTGGCATCGCGATAAAGAATTGCTGTTGATGCTGAAGCTGTAGGTTGATGAGAAGAAACCGATGATTACGGAGAAGCAAGTTGAAGAAGGGAGATCGGAGAAGGAATTGCTGGAACAGAGATATGCCAGTCAACCATGATCAGAGTTAACATATGACTCGAAAGCAGAGAGATCGAATTGTCAAGTTGTTTTCTGTCTTGCTTGTTATTAACCGATCCCTCACATTGAATAAAGTTTTTATACATCCATCTTTAACTCCTATTTCTACTTTCAAAAAACCACCTTTTACCTACCGAAACACAATCAAGGAATGCTCATCTTGACATGATCCTGCTTCTTCGTAGCCCGTCCTCCAAATCCCCATCCAATCTGATGCGCAAGCTGGATCTCAACATCCAAATCATCAGCCCAAGCCCACACCAGCCCAGGATTCTTCTGGAACATCCTTCCAGCCGCAATGAGATCCAACTTGACGCCGTCGTCCTTTCCAGAGATGATCTCCTCAGCTAGTGTACCGGTCTTGATGCTGCCCACTGAACTAACGAGCATCTTGTCACCAACAGCCTTCTTGATGTGCTTCGCGAACTTGGCTTGATAGCCTGGTCCGCCTTGGACTTTCTGCTGGGGGTGGTTTCCGCCGCTAGATACATCGATCACATCGACGCCGCGCTCAGCGAAAAGACCAGCGAGCTTCGCAGCTTCGTCAACAGTCCAGCTCTCGCCAGTGTATTCAGGGTTGGTATCCAACCAATCCGTCGCACTGATCCTCACAAACAGCGGCATCGTCTCAGGAATAACAGCACGAACCTCCTCAACGAGCTCAAGCGCCAAACGAGTCCTATTCTCAAAACTTCCACCGTACTGATCCGTTCGCTTGTTAACGCTCGGCGTAAGGAACGAACTGACCAGATAGCCGTGGGCAAAGTGAAGCTCGATGACGTCGAAACCAGCGGTGACGGCGCGGTTGGCAGCTTTGACGAAGTCTTTCTTGAGCTGGTTGATCTCCTGGATGCTCATGCTGCGCGGGGTGGGCATGTTCTCGTTGAAGGGCTCGTCGCTGGGACCGACGACATCGTCAGGCCAGCCGTTGACTTCCTCGGTGGCTGTGGCGCCGGCGCTGAGCCAGGGTGCTACGCAGCTTGCTTTGCGGCCTGCGTGGGCGAGTTGAATGGCGATGTTGGTATTCTGGCTGTGTGCAAAGTCGACGTTCTTTCGAAGAGTGTCGACGTGTGCGTCGAGCCAGATACCAGCGTCCCTATGAAGTTCAGTTAATGAACTACAACAAGTTTTGAGGAGCATACTTACTCAGGTGTAATTCGACCATTAGCTTGGACGGCAGTTGCTTCAAGCATCATAAGACCGGGCTACAAAGATTAGCTTTGATCAATCTCGCTGTTACAACGCCACTTACACCACGCTGAGCCATACCGCCATAGTGCGTAATATGCCAAGGCGTCATGAACCCTTCATGGCAAGAATACTGACACATAGGGCTGACCCAGATTCTATTCTGCATAGTGACATTTCGAATCTTGAGGGGCTGAAAGAGTCTAGGAACAGGGCTTCCATCGGTGGGCTGAATAGCAAGACCAGCCGGAGGATCCTGCTCGGGCGTGAAGAAGGGAACACCCTTTGCAGCCTTGTTGACAATGGGATGGCTGCATTTCTCAGTCTTTGCGGGGGCAGGGGTTTCGGGTCTTGATACGGGAATGCCGTGGTGAGGATGGCAGATGCGGTTGGTGAGATATGCAGCCATGGTGATGATTGTTGAGATAGAATGTTATGCTTAACGATCCTTCAGAAACCTCATCTTGAGAGTTGGGAACTGGAATTTATATACATGTTCATGATGGGTCAATGACGTTGTGATTAGAAATCTTTGACGTTTGAATTTTCGGAAAGCTCCAGCCAGATCTACGGGCGTAGGGCGCGTATCTTCACACTATGCACGGGCGATGAGCATTGATTCTTTCGATGCATTGAAACATTTATAATGAATAACGTTGTCCAGGTGGTGGGTCAGTTATCTAAACTAGGCCTCTTGGTCTAGCAATGCCGTTAAAAATAAAGTATACAATTATAAATCCCGCTCGCCTCAAAAAAAACATCATGCTCGGTCCGAATTATGTCCAAGAGTTCTCCACGTACGAACATCATGGGTCGAGGAATCTACTGTTCACTCGACGAAGCCTTCCGCTTCTTCGATGGCTTGAGTCTTGTTCCGTTGAAGGACCCGTTCGCCCCATCAAGCCTGATGTGCTGTGTCGCTTCCGGCCCCGCTCGAGCTCTTCCGTTTCTTCTGTGTCTGTCTTGAGATTTCCAAAACTCTTGCGACACCTCACTTTTCGCTCATCATCAGGATCCAAGAATCGATGGATGGTACGGTGATCCAGAATGCGCTCCTCTTTGTCATGCGGTCCGGCCTTGTCCGTCTTGGGCCAGATGTACCCGTAAAGCTTGGAGTGCCGTTCGCAGCGAGGGCATGAAGCTCGTGTAAAATATGCGTTCTGTTGTACAAAGTAACCGTCACAGATGGTGCACTGGATCCAGGCCATCTCGGGTTCTGATAAGAGTAGCGGTGTAAGGAGGTAATCTCCCGGAACTCGCACTCTAGATGGGGGCGTATCTTCCTTATAGACACGGCGTTGATATTTCTTTCGTTTTGGCTGATCCTCATCAGCCACTTGGCTATCTTCGACAGTTTCGATACTGGTTGCAAGAGGCTCGGTTGGTGGAGGTACCACAGTTGCTTCCTTGAGCTTCTCCGGTTCAGGTTCACTCTCAACCTCGGACTCAAGAGGAGCGTTCAAAATGGCCTGGATAGTCATACTCTCAAGACCACTTCGACGGTTTCTCTCTCTCGTCATTTCAGCTGCTTGCTGCGGTGATCGTGAACCTTGACTGCTCTGCGGTGAAACTGGTGCCCCCTCTGTCTGTTGACTGCTCTTGTTCGCATTCCCTTTCAATGGAGTATGTCCCAGAGGCTCTGGAGTCTCCTTCTCTGGCGAAGTGACATCTGTCTCGACAACACCGCTTGAAGATTCACTGGCAGTGACAGATGTACTGCGCGACGAATCGTCAATGATGATTACAGTCTTCTCAGCTGAAACCTTTTGTCGCTTCGCTGGAGTCTTGGGCGGTGTTGCCAGACTATCATGCTGTCGCTTTCGATTGTTGGTTTGCTCGGCGGGCGGAGACCTGACAGATGATGAATCGCGAGCTAGCTTTGATCCTCTTGAAGTCGCTTTCGTAATCCGTGGTCGCATATCAGGAGTGACTGATGGTGTCCGCGAAGAGCCAGAGATACTGTCATCTCTCCGTCGTCGCCGTAATGAGTACCCTTCTGACTTTTCCTGCTCAATACTGGTTTTCACTGGCACTGTGCCCTCTTCCGGTTCCCACGCATTCTGTAAGCGATCCTCGCATGTCTTGCACAAGCATTCGCAGTTGTTCTCGCCGAAATAGTTATCTCCGTACGTAACTGTAATCTCCTCCCCTGCCTCAATGGGTCTTGTTGCGACAATCTCGATTCCTGCATGGCTCGTCCTCATAAGTTTGGCATTCGCGTCGCAATCGTGGTTCGCAAAGCGGGCAGGACCCATAAACAGGCTGGTGCACTTGCTTCGTGAGCTGACCACAATGCTAAAGTCCTTCTTCTGAGATGAGATTGCCTTTTCCTCCTCTGGCGTGATAATGACTTGTACACCGGATAAATATTTGATGGCCTCGTTGCGTCGGATTGGTCGTCTGGCTGTTACGGCGGCCTCGTGAGTAACAATTGTGTATCGATTTGTCGAGCTGACCTCCCACGGACAATCCGGAAGGTAGATTTGAACATATCGCCTAAGATGCCGTCGGAAATTCTCCTTCTCGTTATCAGTCTTCAATGCATTGTGAAACCGTTTGAGCCCGTTTGTTGCCAGCAATCGCTTCTCAGCGCTTTCCAAGTCCTTCTTGAGAACCACTTCCTCTTGCAAGATCTTAGCGATCTCCTCCTCCCTTACACCTCTGGATGGATGATATGATGTGCGGTTTTTGGGGACCGTTGTCCAGTAAAAGACCTGCCTGTGTTAGAGTCGCATTGCCTCATGAGCGATGCTCAGCCGTAAACCACTCACATGATCGACCAGGGCGTCAGTGAGAATGTCATCATATGCTGACACTTGTGCCAACGTCATGCGCGGCTTTTTGGGAGCCGCTTTCTGTGATGGAGGCATTTTGCCTAATTCGATTCCACTCCAAAGCCAGTTCTGCTGTGTAAAGCTGTCGTCCAAGGAATAAAAGAGCGTACGTGTCCCTCGAAACTAGCTGTAAAAGTCTGAGCGAGAAAAGAGCGGAGATGTAGATCCTTGGCTCAGTATATGAGAGCCTTGCCAAACGATGCCACAATTAAAGCCTTTCGAATCTTGCAGAGCAATGCGCTGGAGTTGAAAAGAAAGAAGCCAAAGTTAAGCGCTTTATGTTGGATTTCAGCTAACTCAGTGCCGCAACGTCATAGGTTCCGTCTCTCTAAATAGGTAAGGAGCGTTTATCGATGGAACAAAGACAGACGAGGCTGAGACTTGGGTGAGTAAAAGATCGTGGTGCGGGTGCCTTTCAAGGAATCGGGCTTGAAGGAGGGAAGTGATGGAGGTTCAAGGTGGAATGACATGGTTGTAGCTCGCTCGGGTGCTTTCGAGGTTAGGGGGGGCTTGCTTTGTTCCTCTTCCCTGGATCGAGGCCGGTTTGGGGCATTGGCCAGGCGACGGGTGGGGCTGTGTAGGTCCAGGAAATCACTCTCAAACATTAATTCAGCTCAAGTTGTCAAGCCATGGTACGGATACAATCATCAAAGGGTCTTTGTTGTTTGTTGGGGAGAGAGGTACAGTAGAGATCAGAATCAAAGAGATGCTATTTCGGTATTATACTCTCAAAGACCAGTCAAAGAGATACAATTCATGATAAGACGACACGATATCTCCAGATTTCTTTACCCCAGCTGAGATGATGAGATCCGATGGGTTCCGCTGCAATATGTGTGGCTTGAGCTGTGGCTGTGAGCACGTGATGCTAGTCCAAAAATTCAACGACAGGTTGGGCGATTGATGATATCCCGAGTTAGACCGTGGTGAGAGTTGAGTATTGAACCTCCGCGCGCGGAACACAGCCAAAATGATTCAATTAAAGGTACCTCAATCCCTCCCATTCTTTCAATCACTTTCTGACTGCCCATGGTAGACAATGCTTAACTGCATCGACAACTCGGGCGCTGCCCTTGTCGAATGCGTCTTGGTCGTCGGCCAAAAACGACATGCCCGAATCGGTACGACACAACCCCACGAACACCTCAGTCGATCCTCTCGAAATAATGCAACAGTTAATTAACAAACCTTAGGTGACCGTGTCGTCGTCGTCGTGCAGGAGCAGCGTGGTAGCTCCTCCGGTGGTATGGCCGGTATCTCTGCCGCCAACAAGGTCAAGCGAGGTGATATCCGTCACGCCGTCGTCGTCCGAACCCGATACCCTACACAGCGCCGGGACGGCTCAGTCGTCAAGTTCGACGACAATGCTTGTGTGCTGCTGAACAAGTCTGGAGACCCCGTGGGATCACGTATCAACGGCGCTGTCGGCGCTGAGCTGAAGCGCAAGAAGTGGAGCAAGATTCTGTCTATGGCGCCTATGCAGGCATAAAGAATTGGCAAGGAGTTCAGGGCGATGAGTGGATGGGCGGTTATTTACAAAAGACAGGATAGACCAGGGGATCGGTTTGGCTGTATAGGCCATGTACGAGTGGAATACTGTACAATTACGAATATTACTACATTTGGCATTTGCGAGGCGTTGATACGAAAATACAGACACCTTTCAGCTCTCAAAACTAAAAATCACTGTGGAAGCATAACTTGGAACATTTAATGTCAAGGAACTTATTTTGCATGATTAAAAAACTAAAGATGCATCTTGATAATTTACCCCTCCTATGGAAGGTGATGAGAAACTTGACCCTCAATCCTAAACGACGAAAGAACTGGGGTAAGCTTGGTACATTTGTGGCCCTCCTCCAAAATCTTATTTGCTGCTTTGAGCAGTCTTATACAGGATCATTGATAGATCATTTCCCTCCTTATAACCTGGCGCCGGTGGCATAACCATGCCACAACCCTCTCTAAAAACGCCTTGCGAATTCAAATGATGATGCAAGTATCCTCCACAACTTGGGCGTCGACGATTCGTCGCCCGGGTATCGATACAAGGTTTCGCTTAAGTGAAAATGTGACCACACTCGCAGCAGACGTAGAAGAGTTTCTATCGTGGCGTTAGTGAGCTGATCTCTTAACGTAGGTACGTGTGAGAGAGTTCAACTTACCATGCCGGTTTCAGCGCTTCGCTGCTGAGACTGGAAAAACACAGCTTCGGTGTGCTGGCAACTAGGGCAGGTCTTTGTAGATCGCGGGAGCTGCAGCGCGCAGAAAAAAAATAAAGTCAGCCAGCAGTCTTTAAGCGATGACAAGCGGGTTCCAAAGAAAACGCGAGACACCCAGTGCTCCAACTGCTGTTTCCAACTTATACTTTGTCATGTGAACGGTCGGCCGCCAACTGCTCGCCACCGGATATGATGCCAGAAACCCAGAGCATGTGCCAGTCAGCCCAAGATAGAATAATATAGTCGTGCCAGTCGTGTCGTGTCGTCAGTTACATAAATGTCGTGATACAGGATGTTTGTTGAAGATGCTCATGATTCACATTTCATGGACGAATCACAGCACATGGAGATCTCTTCGAGGAATTCTTCGCTGGCGTCGGAGAGGAAGTCATCAGACTCGGTCCTTGTGTCATCGTAGTCCTCGTCCATCATCTCCTCGTCGTAGTCGGCGAAAGGGTCCTCCCATGGCAAGGTGAACTGGCACATGCCCGTGATGGGCTGACTGACTTTCTCGTTGGAGACTACCATTTGGCAATCGGGCTGGCCGCAAGAGGTGCACAAGATGACTCCGCCACAGCCGTAACAGAGAACAGGTGGAAGATGACTAACCGTTGGATCGGAGCCAACATCCTGGGTGACACCGGCGGTCTCACCGGCCGAGGTGTTGAGGACGTTGCGGAAGACGCAGGTAGACTTGGCGTCCTCGGTGTACTGGCAAGTTCGGCAGGTAAACTGAAGCTTGTGAGCATCCTCGTCCTCCTTGGGATAAAGCATGTTTGAGCATTCGGAGCAGAATCGGAAGGTGATCTGTTCGAGCTTCTTGTCGCCTTCGGCGCCCTCGTAAGAGGTGGTGGATTGGGGGGTAGCCATTTGGTCGGTCGGCGGTGGTGGTGGTTGTATGGGGTGGTTCAATTTGAAGAGAATGCTTGGTTGCTTTTTATGAAGATGCAAGAAGCAAAAACAAATCTGAAAGCTGAAATATCGAATAGATATTTCAAGCTGTGAATGAGAGATGGCGATTGTCGCTCTAGAATAGAGGTCGTGCTGTTGTTGAAGAAGAAAGAAGGTGAGAAGCGATGGATGAAAGGCGACAGGGCTGGAAAATAGTTCAAGTGGGAGGGGCTTCTGGCTTGCGCTGGTTTTCCTGTCCCACTTTTCTGTGCAAGTCCTTGAATTTGGTTGCTTGTTGGGTTTTTTTGGGGTTTGGTGCCTTGAGCTTGGGCTTGGGCTGTGTTGGGTTTATAATAGACAGTTGGCAGCCAGCCACAAATTCAGAGGCTTTACAGCTGAGAAATTGGTGATTATGCAGGCTTGTGATTGACGGGCGCTGTTCAAAGTCCGTAGATTCGTGAACACCAGATGATAGTAAAATTACAGAGGAAGAGAAGAGAAGAACAAGAGCTTCAGTGTGTTGGGGTCGGTTGAGTTTTGTACGGAATGCATAAGCAGCAAGTGACTTGAACAAACCAAGGCACAGCATAAACAGTGGGTGATTCAGCGCGTTATCCTTCTTCAGCGGCCTCGTGTGGCTGTCACACGTGGGCCGTCTACAATCGAAACGAGACGAAAGTTACTGTGCTCCGTATGTCCCTCTGCCGCGCCTTGTTATTGCTGACTCGTTATCTCTATTTCACGGTCTCACGCTGCGAGTGGCAAGGCAAAAACACTGGGGACAATTCATTCATCGACAGGGGTTGGTTATTTGCGGTGACTCACGTCTTCATCTTCAACTCTATATGAGGCGGTGATGCCTTAGAGTCATCTAATCATGAGGCAGCCATAAATACTTGATACCTACGCGTCCATCAAACAACATTACTGTGAATCCTTTGATTAGAGCTCTTATTGGATGCTGCTGTCTATTCCAGCTGAACAGCTACGGAGGTTTGTCCGGCGGAACGAGGCTGGTCTGCGTATGTTCACCTCATCACTGGTGCGTTAATCAGGCACAATGTAACCTCCGTCACAACGAGGAGTAAACTAGAGTGACGTGCATGTTAGAAATATGCGTGAAAAGGACATCTCTCGAATTAGGAACGAGAAACAAGACGCAGGAACATGGTTCTCTGCCACTTCAAACAGCATTAACTGGGTAAGGCGTTGACAAGTGATCAATAAGTGGCACATGGAGGGCTACCTGAGGTCCACGAGACCATCACGATCGTACCAAGGCGGAACTTGAGACACGATCAACATGAAAAAGGCCGCAGACACGTACACGTGTAGAAAGTACGTAGACCATGGAATTCGTAATTGGCCGTGGGAGAAAATGCTGGTGAGTTGGTAGGGAGTTGTTCCTAGGTCTGGAGTAAATTGTCCGCTCTGACGCTTGGAAGGTCAGCGATTTAGCGATTCGTGTGCACCTCAGGACGGGGTGGGCCATGGATCAGGAGATATGTTATTGCCTTGCGTGAACTATTCGCAATCTAAATGCGTTGGCCAACTCAGTGATGTCTTTGCAATCAGCAAACAAACCACACTTGCCATCCGACGCGTAGTAGTACACCTCCGCCTTTAACTTGGTGATACCATTTGCTCTCACCCAGTCAGAGGTGTTCGAAGAATAATTCCACAAAGTGATCGAATGCTCAACAGCGGGGTTTCAATTACACATCGCCTTCGATTCTGAGGTGTTAGCACGTGGAATCAAGGCTCTCAAGGATAACCACTTATTCGAAATGCAAATGCTGCCTTTATATCTCTTCTGGCTGTATTATAGGAAGGCTTTACGTCTTTATTGAAGTGGCAGCATGGTGACATGTCTCACAATATGCTCTGGCCCCGAATATCTTACCTGATTGTACGATGAGATTAGATAACTGTCTCTAATTAAGCGGCCCAGGGCAATTACGCGTTTTTAAACATGTTTTCTCCACATTCTCTATCACTCGCCAACTGAAGTGAATGTCTCTGGTGTGAAACAGGGCACCTGTCCTGGGGGAGCAAGAAAACATCAGACATTAATACAGGATGTTTAAATAAACACAGTAAAAGCTATAAATCTTGATAGAGACATCATAAGCTTATGCTAAGTTACCTCAATCTTTTTATCATTTAGTATTAAGGTCTTAAGTTTTCTTTCATACCCTAGCCTGTTTCCAGCTTATGGCGACTGGTGTTAGGGTCTGATCTTGATGGCAGTCTTCGCAACGCCTGCTCCCCCTTTGCATATTAAATCCCTAATTCTGGTATCAATGAGAGCAAAGAAAAATTATGTTTGTCTACTAATTATTCGTAATTGACTTCCCCGACTCTTTCGTCAAAGTTTTCGCGTGACGATTATTATAGACACTCAGCTAGCCACTTAACCTGTAGACTATCGATTTACCGGCTGGCATCTCCGTGTTATTCTATTCCACATTCAACTATCCGAACCAGGTCCAGGGCCAGTGACAACTGACAGATCTGCAGGTTGTTCCGAATGGATGGAAAAGCGCACCTCCGCATTTTCCCTTTGGTACTGGTACTGTGTGGGAGGGATAGCGGAGAAGCTGGCTCAGTTGAAAGGCTCCGACAGACAGAACCTCCGAAGTTCACCGTTGATACTGCATCTCCCCTCCAGTTAAAACTTGCGAATGCCGTCCGGATGCTATTTCTATCAACTGTATGCACCTCAGAAGATTACTGGCTTAGAAGGTCCCCGGAGACGTATGTGCCTTCAGCCACGACGATGCCGAGCGTCTGGTGACAAGTGACCCCTTGATTAAGCATGCACTAAAGACTGATCCCATGATCTAAAGCCAGTAAGCAATATATCCCTCGTTAAGAGAGGTAAGGGCGTAGTATTGAGGCGCTTGTTAGAGGTTGAGTCGCTGCAACGCTTCGAGCCTTTGGGCCTATCACAGCGTCGGGTAGCTCACCCACCCACTGAAAGAAGGAAGGGCCACCCCGCGTCAAACCCCGCCCACCACAGCAACGCCGCATGGCAACCGCGGGGGTCTGTCGCTCCTTCTGTTGTACAGCAAAGTTACGGCACGTCATTGTTCCAGTTAGACCCAACCCAGCGAGTCGAGAAGCGACGCTGCGACGGGAGGACCCAGCTCCATCAGCTCCAGCTTACCATACCTTAACTGGTAGCCCATCCATCTCATCACTCCTCTTCGCAGCACATTCTCTCAAGCTGCAACTTTTGCTTCCCTCAAAGAAGACTTTTTTTGACGATCGATACCCCGACGACGACGCTGAACACAGCTCATTTTTGCTTTCGCTTATACCCACTTCACAAAGTCAACAACAGATATAAACATGGTAAGCAGCTCAACAGCAAGCCTCGACAACCGCCGCAGATCCTTCGAGATTTCTTGTCGCCCCCTCCCTTAGCTGCATCAATCAACTCACAGACTCAATTCATCATCTAATACTCACACTACAGGCTGACACTGGTCTTCCTCCGGGCTGGGAGGTCCGACACTCCAACTCCAAGAACCTCCCCTACTACTTCAACTCTGCCGAGAAGCTCTCACGATGGGAACCTCCCTCCGGCACCGACACCGAGAAGCTTAAGCACTATATGGCTACTAACCACAGTGCTGGTTCTCGTCCTGGTGCCGTCGCTGGTGTTCCCGAGGGCAAGATCCGTGCTGCTCATCTACTAGTTAAGCACCGCGACAGTCGACGACCCAGCAGCTGGAGAGAGGTGCGCATACCCGACCACTATATCCGACAGTCGCATTGATCGCTGACTAACACAATTGCTACAGGCTGAGATCACGCGCACCAAGGAGGAGGCCCTTGAGATCATCCAGGACCACGAGCAAAAGATCAAGTCTGGTAGTATCACACTTGGTGAGCTCGCTCTCACCGAATCCGACTGCTCTTCTGCCCGTAAGCGAGGCGACCTCGGATACTTTGGCAAGGGAGACATGCAGAAGGAGTTTGAAGAAGCTTCCTTTGGCCTCCAGCCTGGCCAGATGAGCGGAATTGTGGAGACAGCTAGTGGCCTTCACTTGATTGAGCGGTAAGTCCAATGTCTGTGGTTTGAGTTCATTACTGACTGACTTTCCCCAGCCTGGAATAAATTGAAAAGTATATATAATTGACAAATTTTGTAAATTGACAAAGCAGAGCGTATCGTTGACGTCCTCGCGCAATACCTCCCGATCGCCTTTGCCGATATCTGTTGAAGTGATCTATATGTGGCTGACTTGGACGCCATATTTCAAACTTCAGTGAGACTAGCAGTCTTTTAAATCTTGATTGTCTACATTGTTCTTCCATGTCTAAGTATCTACAATTCCCGGCCACAACTGGCTTCTACCAGACTTGCTCTTTGTCTTTCTATCCGTCTTCCTAGCAAGTATATAACTCTAAACACCAGGTCACGAACGCTACCGCGTCTATCCTGCCGAGATTCTATCGCTATTTCTCTTCAGCTGGCCAGACCCAACACGGCGCCTTTGAAAGGTTCGACAGTCGTGAACACTACCGTCATGACACCGGAGACTGTCATAGCAAGAGCAGCGTACGGAGCTGCGCGACTTCTAGTCTCGTACAGATACGACACGCCCATGGCTGCGCCGTTGATACCAACCGTGATCCCGGCCGAGATCGTAAAGGGATCATCGCCACTTGGCAAATCCCTTTGAGCTGTTCTCAGCAGAGGCTTCAGGCTCAGACGTGAGGCTCTACCATCGGAGTTGGATATGTTGACGCCTGGATGGGAGACACGGTCTTCTCGTCTGACGCCTAGTTTGTCTAGCACAAATGGATAGCAAAGCTGACCAAGGATTCCGTTGCTTACCACGAGGGCAGCATTCACACCGAGATTTCCACCAAGTGCTTCCATGGCCGGTTTGGCAAGTGCCAAAGTGGTGCTTCGTGCAGCGAATGCCAGCGCTGCGGGTGCGTTTAGACCGACAAGCTTCCCTCCCAGGACCGACAGGAAGACATTTCCAGCTGCGGCTGCCGTTGCCAGGATGATAGTGAGGAAACCAGCGAGACTGAAGAGCTGTCGTTGGCATTCGTATAGCTTGAAGCCCCATATCAGAATCCCGCATTCAAGGATCGAAAGTGCAGCGTCACCGGCGCCAAACCACGGGCTTCGTCCATCCGAAAGGGGGGTTCCAGTTGCCACAGAGGTCCAAAGGACATAAAGGGGCGTTCCTCCACTGAAATCACGCAGTACTTTGTCTATACTGCCGTAGCCATATGCGCCCGCTTTGGCTCGAGTGTATGCCGTCATGAGGAGGGTCGTGAACAGGACAGGATTCATAAGCGTGACGATCGTGTTCTTGAGCTTCGGCATGTCGGTGCAAAGTTGGGAGGCCTTAAAGGCCCGCTGGAGTTGTAGTGTCAATACCCAGACGAACCAGAGAACGCAACCATCGAGGATGCGGTCATCGTCAGTGGCGGCAGCTACTGGTGCTCCAATCGCAAAGATGGCGAGAGAGGATACGATCAGTGGAAAGTTGGACATCCAAAAGTGCCAAACCTGTGACACCGGAACCGGCTCCTTGGAAACAACGGATGATCGTTGACTGCCTGTTGCTGAGGTTGCTTCGTCCGGCCCGGCTCTCGGCGGGTTTGCTAACTTTTCGCGACGGCCAAACATACGCTGTTGTCCTTGGTCCAGAGTTGAGTCGGAGAGCCAGCTGGTTTCGATCCGGGGAAGAGTTCCTGTGATAGGTTGTGGAAGGCAAAAGTCGTCGGGCACTTGACCAGTCATTCGCGCCACACAGCTCATAACGAGAAGCGAGAGGGCAAAGACCATGGCCCAAGAAGCAAGGTTCGTAATTACTGGAGTGACGATGAGAAAGGTATTCGAGGAGGTTTGCACTGAAACATACCAAAGTTGCCAACGACGCAGCCGATATCGCGGCCGCTGAGAATATCGCTCTGGTTGAGCATCACGAGAGGGATTGGAAAACCCAAGCCAAGATGAACATTGATGAAGTCGATCTGAAACAAAAGTTAGTGCTGCCGTTTTGGAGAATGGTGTTCACTTACCTTGGATTTGATGTGCCTTCGATACACACCATCAACATCAGCGAAGCACAGGTAGGCCGCAGCCATGAAGCAAAATGTCAGAATCATTCCAAAAATAGAGGAGAAGAACTCGAGATGCACAGGAGCCAACGCCCTACTCAAACCCCATATGATGACCTCGCTCATGAGATAGACGACGACAACCCAGCCAAACTCCAGCACATTGCTGGCGACAGTGATGAATCGCGTCCTCCAGAGATCTGATAGCGACATGTCTCGGGCTGCTTGAAACAGTGATTGTGGGGAGTTGATCCATGATGGCCTCGAGAGGAGCGGATTGCGAGCTTCATTTGAGGGTCTGAGACAGCGGAGGATTTCAGAAACGTTGTTTCTAATGGTAGTAGTCATGGTGCAACTGCAACTGCAACGTCGACGTGATGAGCACAGCCAGGTTGGTGAGGGTGAAGAAGCACAAGGTCGGCGGTTTTGGAGGCGTTACACATGAAGATACAATACACCCCTTTCGCGACTTGCGGAAGGGTGACTGTTTAAAAAGGGCTCGAGGGACAAGCGAGACGTGTTGAAAAAGGAAAAGAGGGATTGGAAACGGCTCGGGGTGAATGGGGGGAGCAGAAGCGTTGACAGTGACAAGGCCAAGCCGGCCGGCGGTTTGCACTGGCAGAGCGTATTCTGCAGTCAATGGTCACATATTCACAGTTACAGGTCTGTTTGAAACATATTATCGTTCTATCTGTTGACGTGTGCAGCTCTTTTTGAAGAATGATGTAGGGACCCGACATATTTCCAATCTAGATCGGCCTGTTACCGAGCATGTCTGAAGGAATTGGACCACATTTGACCATGTCAGATTGGCTGCACATGATATCTTGTTTGCGTCGGTTTGTACATTCAACGGGAAGAACGGGACTGCACCGCCTTGAAGCTGGACCGTCTCGTTTGAAGGGTGTTCTTCGATCTTGTATCATTTCTTTTCCCGTTACGAGGGTTGTTTGACAAGACGTCATGATGGAGAGGGGCCAGAAATAGATTGAAACATGATTGCATTTCCCGTGGGGAGTTGATGTACAGATGAGCAATGGATATATGAGGTTGGAAGAACTCCTCGGATGGTGACGGTTTCTTGGTCACGACAGGGAGGACGATGCTGGGGGACGTGGGACGGGAGGTTCAAACGGACGAGGAGGGGGATGTATCATATATGCGGATGACGAGTATGATGGCTTTGGGTGTTTCCTAAGCTATTTTTTACTTTTGTAAGCTGATATCTGAGACTTGCATAAAAGCAAGCATCTTGTCAAACAATTCTCAACATGGTGGTGGTGCTGTGCCTTGCAATGGCAGTGTATCGACAGGACATCTCCCCTGCATTAAACAACCTGAACGCATGCACAACCGTTGCGATCTGAGAATATTTCTCTCTTCACCAATAATCGCCTCTTGTAAAGAGCATCAAGATGCCCGTGGAAGCTCGCCTCATGCAAGATGCGCTGTAGATGCTGTGGCACGCTAGCCCCGCCTTCACTGGTCTTTAGGTGTACGTCCACTGGAAAAAAAGTGCCGCCAAGGGGCTAGAGAGGTTGTTTGACCGCCCGGGATCTTTGGGCCGACATTTAACTTAACGTCTGGGGCGTTTGTTTTGTTTGAATATGAGGTTATCTTGAGCATCATCACGACGGCACGACACAGCATTGACGTTTGAATGAACTGTTTTTGAAACCCGATTGCTCGTATTCTTTGTTTTTCTGTTCTCAGCTGGGATTTATGTGTTTGGTTGGACAACACTTGAGGCTCAGTACACCGTCTGACTGAGTAGTATCCTCCACAACACCAATCTCTATTCATCGCACTCAGCAACATCTCCATCTTTTCCCAGGGACGACTTGACTTGTGTCATCATCAACACCGCTACTCAATCAAACCCTGCAAGGCAAAACGTTAGCTGTACCACCCCATCACGGACGGTTACTTCAAAAACGCCACCTCGCTATTCCACAGGTCCAGAATGGATCTCAGCCCCAAGCACCGCGCAGAAGCCCTGCTTCTCAAGGCAGCCCGCGCGTACGGCATCACCGCCTCCAAGGAAGACGTGCAACACGCTCTATCAGACGCTTCATTCGTCGACTGGGCGAATCTGCACCTCGCGAGCGATCACCTCCTCACGGGTGATGAGCTGGCACTGTGAGTCGTTACCTTTTGTGTATCTGTTTTATGTTATGCTGATGGGGTTAGGTATACTGCACTTGATAAGAGCGGGCAGGTCGACAGGTTGGCGGACCTGCATGATTTGGGAGAGGTGCAGGCGGTGAATGAGGATGATGTGAGGGCGGCGATTGAAGAGCTGAATAGGTCGACGGCTACGATATCGAAGCAGACTGAGACGTTGAAACAGCAGCGTGATGCGCTGGCGAGGCTGGTGAAGAAGCGTGATGAGGCGGAGACTCAAAGGAGGGATTTTGAAGAAGCGCGTCTTAATAAGACAAAACATGCGTTGAAGAAATTGGTGTTTGAGGTAACACAGACTAGTCCGCGGTTGTTTGAGATGGAAGTTGCTAATGTGGTGTAGGTTGATGGTGAGGCACAGAGCTTGGAGTATCGTGTTGCAGATCTGGAGCAGATTGCTAAGGACTCTCGATCGAATCTTAAGAAGACGGTCGATACGGTGTTTCAATCTGATGATAAGCTACTGTCGAGTTTGCAGAAGCTTGGGTGGGAACTTGATCAGCAGGATCCAGAGGAGGAGAAGACGATTGAGAAGTTGAGGGAGACTTGTATGAGGTAAGTTCTCACTTATCATTGTATCGATCTGTGCTAATTTGGATAGATTGATCAAAACTACTGTTGAGACGTTAAGGACGAGATTGGATAGGATTTATCTTGAGGCTATCCTTGATGCGGAGCGCTCGGGGGATGTCAAGGCTGCTACCCAAGAAGACGTTAAAGCTCTCGAGGAAGAGCTCGAGTCGCTGTACTCGGAGATCTTGCCTGTAGCACAAATGTCTGCTGAGCAGCAGCATTTGGAACCAGCGTTGAAGGCTACGAATGCTCAGAGCGGACAGAGCATTCATCGTTCAGCAGTCGCAGTTTCTTACGTACGTGCATTCTCACACCAATTTCTTCGTGTCGCTAATGCTGTCTAGGTCAACGAGTGTCTTGACTACCTCGTAGAAAGAATAACACTCCTCACAGACCGTGTCGAAACTCTCAAATCCCACAATGCAGCAGCATCCTCCATCATCGCTACAGCCAAAGCAGAATCATCTGCCTCACTATCCCCCGAAAAGAAGAAATCTCTCAGAGCCGCTATGCCAGCATCTCCCATTCGAAACCCCTCACCAATTCGCATGCGCGCCAACACAGACGGTGCTCGTCGAGGCAACAACAACAGACGTCGCTCATCCGGTATTCTCGACGAACCTGCAATTGAAGCTCTTCTACGTGATTTGGCCCTCTCACTACCCGACGCAGAAGAAGCTTCCATTCAAGACCAAGTATCAGCTTTAAACAAAGCGTTCAGCGAAAGATATGGTAAAACCACAGATATGGTGCGCAATGCGCAGGATAGCTTTGAGACAAGCGTTACTTCTAGGTTAGATGATGCTAGGTTGGCGATTCAGCTTTTGCGTGATAGTGTGTTGGCGGAGAGTCCGTTTGGGGAGATTAAGATGGTTGATCCGGAGTTTGAAGGGTCGATTGATGTGTTGGGTCAAGAGGTGGATAAGGTTAAGGAGAAGTTGGATGGTGTTGTGGCTAAGAAGGCGTTGGCGAAGAGTGTGAAGAAGGATGAGTTTGTGCAGAGATGGGCATCATAGGACAACTCTGGTGAGATACATAGATGATCTTATCATTAAATTTGTTTTAATACTGATTATACATGCAGCCATGCATGGTCGATGAACATAGGCTGCGAGAATATACTATCCAGAGAATACTGCTCCAACCCCTCATAAATATTAGCAGTCATCGAATCGCCCAGCGAAGCCTGTCGTTGATCCGTTCGTCTTTCACCAACAGGGTGAACGAAAGTCGTTTGTACACTAACAGTTGTTTTCGAAGCATCAGATTGGCCGGCCTGCGTACCATCAGTCGTAGGCTGCGGTGCCACTGCGTCCATGATATCGGAGTCGATGAGTTGCCATATCTTGGAGGGCTGAAAACTAATCATGTTGTTATCCTGCGCTTGACTCGACATTGTTTGCAACTGATGTAAAAGTTCTCGCTGTCAGGGTTAGCATATACTCCTAGCTGGGTGTGTTTTGACAAACCTTGTGTATACTTCTTGGTGAAGGATCAGGCATCGACTCGAGAAACTCGATACATTTTCTATAATTCTCCTTTGAAGTTTCTGACACTTTCGCATCCCTCGCATACTGGAATAGCCACGGTATTGTCGCCGTCGCAGCGACTAGATCGCCTATTAACGGATCATATACCATTAATCCACGATCTATACATGTTTGGACTAAGCGCGCTACCCAGGCTGAGTGAAACATAGCTTGGTCGACAGTTTGCTGGAGGAACAGTCTCGGTTGAGAAGGTCGATTCGCTCTTCGGAGGGTAACGAGATGGATGAATGGGTGGTTTAATAATCCCTGTGTTGCATGCGCTGTGATTTGGAAGAGAAGCCATGGTGCCCAATACTCTCGATGTCTTTCGAATTCCTCTGGTGTTCGTTCCGAAAAGCCCACGTTGCGAACGAAGTGTATATGACCGAGTCTAGACTCAAGATCATACAGTGTATTCGTCAATTGGTAAAAGTTGGAATTTGTGTCAGCAGGGTTATCAGCCTTTCCGATATGCAGCGCATGAAGATATGAGATAACGTCGCCGCAGAACGAAACAGCGCGCACAGCATGTGATGTTATACCGGGATCTATTCTCAAGTCATCACGAATACTTTCTAGATCAGGCGCGTATTCCTCATCGCCTAGATATGCCGGTGGCGAAGGCTCCCTTGCGCTACGAGGATATTCTGGTTTGGTGTGTGTTTGGGAGAGAAGGGTGAAGCGTGGTGCGAAGCCTTTTTCGAGGATGAAGACACTCCAGTAACATCTGAGGCTGGCGTCGCCTTGGGGGCTGTGAGGGGATCCAGAGTAGCTTGCTCCGCGGACGAGTTCGAGTCTGCTGGCTGCTCCTATCGTCATCAGAGCCAATGCTGGTCTTCCTTCTGCTGGCGAGTTAGAACTGTGGTGAGCAAAGAGAGCGGGGTGGGTACCGAGAACGTCACCCAAAGCGAGAAGACATAGAGCTTGTGAGATTTCTAACTGGGCTGTTCCTCGCATGGCGAGTTCGAGTACCATATCTCGCGCAGATCTCGCATGGGAGTGAATCAAGTCAGCTTCTTTTGCACTGCTCGAATCATATGGTAAGTTTGATAGAGCAAGTGCGAGGAAAATCCACTGAAGAAACATGGGGAATCTCTCGATCCGATCTCTCAGACCTTCTGGATTGAAGAGGGGTAGAGGCTGGAAGTACAGCCGTCTTCTGTATTCTTCTACTGCATGGTCGAGTGAATCTGGCGATGGTCTTGCCTCTGTTGCTGAAGGCCTGGTACTTGTGAGTTTATGTGCAGATGATCGGCAAAGAGCGGTGCTTACCAAGATATTGAGACTTCATCATTAATGCTCACTCTGTTCATCCGTCTTGAAGCGCTTTCGACGAATGATCCCAACCTATGTGTTTGCCTTGGCAACGAGTCTGGAGTCAAGGCTGAGCCATTGCTCGACGAGGCAGCTTGAGGATGACTTTACACCTGTTAGCCGTTACAGTAACAGTAAAATCTCGGTCTCTCTCACTGAATAAGATCGTATATCTCATCCCGGTTCTCAACACTCGAAACACGATCTCTCGATCCCGGTTTCCTGGTCACTCATAAGACAAGTCATTCAGCCAAGACCGCAACTCACGCTCTAGAAGTCCTCCTTCTTCTCTTCACGGTCTCTCGATTCCTCGGTAAATATTCACAAGGCTGATTCAGCCTCTCACAAAAAGAGCATACAGGTCTTTCTCCCGTACACCTCGTCTTCTTCCGTCTGTTTCCCGATTAAAAGCTACCCTTGTAAATACATCATACGACTCACCGACAGCTCTCGCACGCACGACGGACGGATGATTCAGGATTACCTGTCATTATGAAGTCGATAGTGGGGCTGGTGGACAAGCATTCAGAGGAAGCATATACAATATGTAGTTGGGATGAAGAGGACGAGACACGGATTCTCCGTGCCCACCTTTACAGGGAAAGATGCACGTGACTCAATTTGGAGAAGCTGACGGATGACTCCGAAATACTGGCTTTTTAGATATTAGAAAGATGCCGAATTCCAGGCATTTCCCTTGGGCGTATCTCATGAATTGGAGAGTTGATCTAGTGATAGCGTTATTAGTGAGTCGTTGACCGGAGAATTGTGGTGGTAGTTTTCCGTGCCCGTTGGTGAAGAGACGGTGAAACACGATTGGTCAATGGCTCTGGACACGGAGTTTTAGACCAAATTTCCGTCCTGGACGTCGACTTATACAAGTCGCTTGTCTACTATAAGATGGGCTGCTTGTTTCTTTCTTTCCATTCTTCAGATCGTTACTTATTATTCTCATCACTAGTATCTTCTCATCTCAACACCAAAATGACTTCTAGAACGCCTGCATCCAAGGATGAACCCATCGTCATCGTGGGCGCTGGTGTCTTTGGCCTTTCAACTGCCCTTGAACTCAAGAAGAGAGGTTACCAATACGTTACAGTGCTCGATCGATATCTACCGCCTGTGATAGATGGAAGCAGTGTTGATATCTCACGTGTGATTCGTGTGGAATATGCTGATCCTTTCTACGGCAAGATGGCCACTGAAGCCCTCGAGGGCTGGACGGGTCAATATTCACAGCACTACCACCAGTCGGGCTTTGTGATGCTCACTGATGCTTCTGGAAACTCCTTTGTTGAACAGAGTAAGGAGTCAAACAAGACTCTTGGTGGAACACTGGAGGAGTATGAGAATGCACACGATATTCGAAAACAATTTCCTGCAGTTCAGTCTCAGCTTGATGGCAAGAAAGCGTATTTCAACAAGACTGGTGGTTGGGCGGATGCAGAGTCTAGTATACAACAACTAGCTACGGAGTGTTCTCTTGCTGGCGTGTCGTTTATCACAGGCGCTAGAGGAAGAGCATTGTCTCTACGTTACAGCGACAAGAAAGTCACTGGCGTCAACGTTGCCGAGGGTGACACTATCCCTGCAGCACAAGTCATTATTGCCACTGGGGCATGGTCAAACAGGCTCCTCCCCATCAGCCACGCCTCATCAGGCTCTGGACAACCAGTCGGCTTCATCGGCCTCACCCCCGATGAAGCAGAGAGACTCGAAGACATGCCCGTCATCATCAATCTCAGCACAGGAGTGTTTGTCTTCCCACCTACGCCAAAGACACATATTCTCAAGATTGCTCGCCACGGATATGGATGGGCTACTGAAGTGGAGGTTAAAGATCCTCTGGGTCAGGTCCGAACAGTATCATCACCCAAGCGAGATGGAAACAACGCTACGACCAATTATTTACCTGCAGATGCACTACAAGCTCTTCGTGAGGGTTTGCAAGATCTCGTACCTGAGGTTGCAGACCGGGAGTGGTTGAGAACACGACTTTGCTGGTACTCTGATACTCCTGAAGGAGACTTTATCGTGGACCATCACCCTGTTCGTGAAGGTCT
This sequence comes from Fusarium phyllophilum, assembly GCA_013396025.1. NCBI lineage: Eukaryota > Fungi > Ascomycota > Sordariomycetes > Hypocreales > Nectriaceae > Fusarium > Fusarium phyllophilum. The sequence goes on along the minus strand of JAAOAQ010000017.1, from coordinate 65,423 downwards.
TTTCCTTGCCACTGGTGGTGCTGGACAGTGAGTTACCCATAACACCTAACGTTGAGTTGTACTGACGATGATGTAGCGCTTTCAAGTTCCTTCCTGTTCTTGGACGATACGTTGTTGACTGCTTTGAGAATAAGGCTTCTAAGGAGCTTCGACATAAGTGGAGACTACGAGCGCCAACTGGACAGGACATGGTGAAGCAGGGTGATGGAAGTCGAGGTGGTCCTCCTTTGAGGAAGTTGACAAGAGCTGAGCAGGCCAAGCTGTGAAAAGAATTGATATATTGGTTCATTTAGAATGATACACTGCCAAGATTAAGATGAGCATACACCACAACCGAAGCATCATCACAACCTGTGAACCATGATCGGTGGTCTTTGCGCTACGAGTTACCCTTTTCCATGCTACAATGGTTATGGGACATGAAGTACCAGTTATGATCAGGGACGAGTCTATGGTCATGGGCGCATGCAACATCGTACGCGATTCGCATACCACATAGAGCAATGAAATGTCTCAAGTAAGCATCCTAGGAGAGAACTAGTGCTTGTATACGAAGTACATGTCACGCCTACGTTTACGCATGGCCCCTACGATGGTGTTTTGGTGTTGTATTATGTGGGATATGAACATATGTGTGACATGTGATATCCCAAAGTTCGGTGACAGGACTCGACCCCGTCACCGGCTGTGTCTGACCACTCACAATGTCTGTGATAGCCTTAGCCAAGAGGAGCACATGTGAAAGCGTTCTTGACGGTTCCGTGATCATACTGGTCGATCTGCAGATGATGTTAGTTCATGTTACATAAGTTGTTTGTGTGAGTTGACTTACAATATCGATGACGGCGGAGTAAGTTCCAGCAACCAAGAAGACAAGGCCCATGATGAAGATGATGGCGTTGACAATGCTCGAAAGGATGTTCTTCTTGCTGTACCATTTGCCTTCCCTCAAAAGCATGAACCACATCACGGCAGGCCAGTACAGGGTGAAACCCGAGTTCAGCAAACTGGATGTGATGGCAATCAAGTCACTGAAGAAGGGAATAGCTTCTGCGATGACGAAACCAATCCACGTGAAGATGCTGATGAGAAGGAGCCAAGAGATCCATCCTTTAGGGGTATTGATATACTTGGCGATCGAATTCTCATAGATGCGACCGTGGATGTAGCGCACAGCGACAGTCGTGTTAATCGAGCCGCTGATGAAAATAACTGGTAAGGCGACGCCAAAGGCAACCTTGGCAACAGTGTGGCCTGCAGATAGAAGAGCTGGGGATTTGACATCGACACCAACGAAGGAGTAGATGAGGGCGCCAGTGAGGGTATAGATGACAATTTCGATACCGCCGAGTGTCCAAATAGCCTTCATATAGTCGGTAGGCGTGTGCATTTCATCCATGAAGCTGAACTGCGAAATGGAGAAGCTGTATGCGAAGAAGATGTTGCAAAGCGCAATAAAGGCCTGAGCGAATGTGACATCAGGCTTGGGCCAAGCGGACCAATTGGCTGGTTCAGGTGCATCAGAAGCTCGAATACCAGTCGCGATAATGGTGACTCCAATAGCTGCGATAATCGAGGCGAAGTCGATATAGCCCAGAATAGCCACCTCCGCAAAACTAGGAGGCACAGCAAGAAGAAGCAGCAGAACAGCAGAAATGACGCCCCAGACAAGGCCGCAGATATTACTCTCAGTCAAAGTCGCAAAGGCGATAGTCCCCGTCAAGCAATGCGACGCCGTGAGGAGCAACAACTGAAGCGTAACCATAACGCCAAAAGCCTCAGCACCCCATCGTCCAAACATGAGTCCTCCCGCAGCAGGATAGTGCTCGACATGCGGATACCTAACCTTGACCTGCCCAACAATATACGACGTGTATATCGCAATAAGCCCAATGCCAATCGAGCAAATAACGCCCGCGACCATGCCCAGCGTCGCGAAAGCGCCGGGGATGGAGAGCGAGCCGAGCGCGACGGCCTGGACGATGAGAACGATGGTGAGGCGCTTCCAGCCGAGACGGCTGAACTTGGCTTTTCCGTCGAGGATCTTGCGCTTCTCGAACTCGGTTACTTCGCCGACCATTTTCTCGCTGGTGGAATCGTCATCTTGGGCGATGGGGCTGGAGAGTATGTTGTTGTCCTGAGGGCCTTGGGGCTTGTCCTTGTTTTTGCTGGCGGTGGAGGCCGCGGGGGTGATGGAGGAGGTCATTGTTTTGTTGGTGAGTGTAGCTTAGTCTCCCATTGTCACACAGACTGTTTATTTGGTGAACTCGTTAAAGAGGTTCAGAGAGAATGGATGAGTATGATGGTGTGAGTGAAGAGGGACTGAGCTGTCTTTGTAGGGCACGGTATATGACTCCCCCTTTGGCCCGACGTCGGATGGGACGTGGAGACTGCATATTGACCATCTGGATCCATGTGAGGAGAGGCGAGAATTAAGAAAAAAGTTTGTCAGTCCATGGCAATGGCGTGTCATACGAAAAGCCAGGACCGGGTCATTCCACGATCCATGATGGAGTACAAGTGGATCATTCTGTGGTGTTTCTAGAAGGATTAGCAAGTAAACCGCTTTTCAAGACCCTTAATTGGTTAAAGTAATGGGGCTCAAATAATAGCCGAATCAGCTAACGTCGATAGCTCAACAGCATCAGATTTTTATAAGACTTTCCCTCAACTCCTCATGTGGCATTTACTGCAATTACTCACGAATAGATGACAATTGCACAATAATAATTAAACACTCTCGTCATTCTTGCTGAAAAGAAATACCTATCTGGCTGGGGAAGCTTGTAAAGGACCCTGAAAGAGAAAAAAAAGCTGATCGTCTTTTGTGGATTCTGTTACTCAAAAGTCGGTCCATTTTACCTAATCAACCTGGATACAAGCGGAGGCACCGAGTCAGAAGCTTCAGCAAGATGGGCTGTCGCCCCCTTGAATTTTGTTAATTTACAGGGAAGACGCGGAGCCGAGCTGAGGGAAAAGAAGACGTGCCGGCGGATGTGGAGGAGATTGAGAAGTTTAAACTTTATGGTGATTGCTGCATCAAGTATCACGACTTGTAACTGTGGTGTTGAACTACAATGCGTTGGGATACGGGTATAGGCGGCACTATTCATGATAGTTGAAAGCCATCTTATGGTCTAGCAAAAAGCTTTTATTAACAGTTTTAGCTGTGACATTGGTACTGGCCATTACGCTTGTGCTCGGCAAAGCGTTTACATGCTTATATCACAGAGCCGCGTTCCGTAGCCGCCGTACGTAATAAGATTCCTTTTCATTTCGCATGCTTCACTTCCCCAAGTTTTCTCCAGATGATCTGCCAACTCAATCATATTCCCCCACGCTGAGCTCTTTTGCTTGCATGACCCGCCATGCGTAACAGCTCATCTGAATGAGGCAGCTGTTGAGGCTAGACTCTTTTATTACGTACGGGAGGTTTCCGTGGATATCTTGGGTCTCATCCACTTCTTAGGAGGAACTCGGACTGTGTTAAACATTACCTGATTGGGGTAAGGCCGGTCTATGGTGACAGGATACTCGATAGACTGAACACGGGCGGAAATACATCGATGTGGTAAATGATCTTGGTCTTTTGTCTTCAAAATCTCGTTATCATAAAGGAAGTCTAAGCTTCGCTGACAATCTCTCCCTTATTTTCCCTCTCAAATCACTATTCACTTTTCGCATCTTCGTAAATCTTCTCACCCCATCTTCGATAACCATGACTCTCGATGAAGTGAACTGTGGAAGCTCTTCTAAAAGCTTGTACCTTCATCTGTAGCATGGTATCCATTTCCATTTGTGAACCTCTCTTCCTGACTCACCACCAGCTTCGGAAGTCCAAACCCAACACCAAAGAACACAAAGATAGCCCACTTCCATCGGAAAGGGTTAATAACAACACAGAAGAAGAACCACCAGATCAACTCCAAATAGGTAAAGAAGTCGAAAGCGCCAGTTGGGCTGGTAAGTTTGAGTGTCTTGGTCATATCAATCCAGCGCTGCATCCAGAAGGGACTAGGTCGAGAAAACGGATCCATGAGAAACATGAGAAGGATTCGGGTGTAGATACCAATGTGCCAGTTTCCGACGGTGCCGATGGCGTTGACGTATGTGCAGTTGATAGCTGAGACTGAAGGGTGAGTGGGTGGGAAGGTCTGGAGATACCAGTTTGGTGGTGGGTAAGGTTCCTCGAAGCAATCCTTAGGGAGGAAGGATAGAGAAGGCCTCTTGAAGCCAGTAGCCATGACAACAATATCAGCGTCGATGACTTCCTCGTGACCAGGACCACCCTGTGGTACACCCTTCGCACGTCGATTTACCTGAATTCCGCTCTCAACAAACTCATCGATATCACAACGAACCCATTCAGCTTTGCCTTCGCGAAGTTTATCCATAACATCAGAATTAACCATAGGTGTCTCCATGAACAAACCATGGCTCTTATCAGGCGCAATGTCCTCAAGATCTCTATAGAAGAACTTGCGCAGGAAGAACTCTGGAATAAACGATAAAACCGTCTCCTGGCCAAAGATGTTGAAGCTCAGAAGCGTATCAACGACCATGTTGCGAGGAATTATCCACTTGTCTGAGCGCGATAGAATAGTTGCTTTGGCAGCATCTTCCGTAAAGGCAAACTCAAGCGCTTCGACAGCAGAGGCGCCTCCGCCAATGATGACCATCTTCTTACCCTTCACATCCTTTCTAAAAACAAGTCAGCGGCCTGTATAGTGAGTCGAGAGCCCGAGCAACATACCCAGTAAGTTCGCTAGAGTGGTAAATAGGACCTTTGAAGTTGTCCATGCCAGGGATCTTTGGCATCTTCGGCGCGCCACAAGTTCCGACCGCAGCAATGACACCGCCAAAGCGTCCGAGGGAAGGGTCGTTAACAATCCATCGTCCCTGGTCATCTTGGTAAACGCGATCAATTTTTGTGTTGAAGCGTGTTCTCTCTTTCAGGCCATAGCGTTCCCAGAGTTGTCGGACCTGGCTGAGAATTTGCTGACGGTCGGGATATCCACGATTCCACTGAACAGAAGGATGGAACCGATACATCAATGAATGAATTTGAAGCCCAGACGTCTCATTGACTCTCTGCATTTTGTTAGCTTCGAGATAATTATAGAACATCATAGCGTAGTGAAACTTACACTCCAAATACCACCAACATTATCCTTAGACCCAGCTTCGAAAATCACAACATCAAAGCCATGCCCAATACAATGAGCCGCACTCGTAACGCCCGTAATTCCCGCGCCAATGACCGCAATCTTAGGTCTATTACGCCCAATCCTCGCGTTTTCACTTGGTGGCTTGGGCGAGAGGAGTTTGTCCGTGAGCCATTGGAAGATCTGGAAGAAGAAGAGAAAAGGGTGAAAGAGGGGATTGACGAGGCCAGTATCAGACGCCATTGTAATTGAAGAATATAATTACAATTGATGAGTGACAATTGAGGTTGAGGTTAGATTCGTATTCTCATAAATATCTCGAGTGCGTCTTTCATGTGAAAGCGAAACATGACGTCAATATTTCACATGCTAATTTACAGACCTTGAACAATGACGAGTCAATGATTTCAAGGTCAGTTCAGGGCGAGATAGTGCAGTTAGTGATGTGATAGTGAACCCACAGACAATGGCTGAAACAAGAATAAATCACTTCATTCCAACCTCTTCCCGCTGTTTTGTTTACTCCAGGCCTTGTCAATCCAATTCAATTGCTTTTCTCTCATAAAGGCATCTTAGCGCCATTAACTTGAAGCTCATCCACTCTTCAAGCTACTCACGTTCCTGAATCTGATCAATTGAACGATAACTACTTACAAAAATGGAGCATCCAGGTAAGCTTGCTTTCATGATTGCAGACTGTTATATGCTCACCAAGTATAGTCAAGGAAATTGGCGGCGTTATCAAGTCGCTCACTCAGGGCAGCCCTGATGTCCAAGAATCGACTCTGAGAGAATACTTTCTCCCCAATGCCTCGTTTTCGCATCCATACTGCCGTGTGCCTTCTATTTCGAAGGGACAAATCCCTTTGGCAGGAGGTCTTGAGTCTATCCAATTGATATTGGCCATTTATCGATGGTATCGTACTCTGAGTCCACACATTGACCTCAAGGTCGATTCAGCAGGTCAGTTTCTCGTTGTCAATGGTTGATTGCAATTGCTAACTTCCCTCAGCATTTGATCAGAAGAGCGGTCTTCTATATGTCTCCATCCGTCAGACATTCGCCCTCTGGTTCATCCCTCTATACAAAGCACCCGTGAAGCTTGTGTCTGTTCTACAGCTTACACAACTCTCACCCGAGTCATCATCAGAAGATGAAGGACCAGAGGATACCAAGCCGCGTCGACAAAATCCCCGCTACTACATCGCCAGTCAAGAAGATCTGTATCCAGTGAATGACTGCATTCAATTCTTGTGTCCTGGCCTCGGTCCCTTTTTGTGGACTATTTGGCAGCTCTACAGCACATGGCTTTGTGTAATGGCATCTTTGTTGTTCTTGCCCGTATACTTTCTGCTCAACGGTACACCATCAAAGACGAAGAAGAGAATTCCCAAGTTTTAGCTTGGATTTATGGGCAGGTTTGAGATGGAATTTTGATTTGGGATTTCATGGAATACGCCTTATGACACGACTAATGACGGCGTATTGAGCTATTGTAATGGGTTTGGGTTAATGATGGAAATATGGGCGTTATTTGTTTAAACTCTCCTCTTACAGCACAGGTCAATAGCTACCGAATAGTACTCGAAGCAATCGATTTGGCACAAATCTGCTATCTCTTGTATCCTACGGTGTTGTGCGCATCATCCTAGACCAGAGGTTGTCATCTTTCTTAACAATGAGAGCCAACGTGGGACTCCAAGTCTCTACAAACTCACATGCATTTCACGTGAAAGCTGTTGGAACTGGCCGTGATCCGAGTCTTCCGTAGCACTTCGGTTGCCTGATCAAGTTGTTGCTGCTGTCTCAGACATACCGAGGCTGTTGGTCCTGAATAGAGGTATTACCATGGCAATCAAAGTCAACTCAGCTGCCCACAGCTCGACATCACAGTCTGGGGAGAATTATCACAACTCTGTCTCAGACAGCATCCAATAGAATGTGTACAAAACGAGTTGGTATGTCAATGCACGGCACAACCAACAGCCTTGTCTGTACACGGGCCAGTTAAGACATATGTACACAAACAATTTGCGCTGTTGCACGCGTGTTGTTGTTGAAAAGTTGAATTGTAACTCGCTATCTTTGACTGATCCTAAATTCTTCTAAATGGTTCTTCCGATAAGCTCTAGATTCTATGCTCGTGTGCCACGTCGGCATCCGCATACTTGGCCAATCCCAACAGCCTACTCTTTCGGGCTCGAACCAGCCGGCGCCTCCTGTTCTTGACACTATTGAAAAGTGCTTATTACATCCATGAACGTCTCTCTGATCGGACTCAGCCGAAACCATACCATCCTTGGAGTGTTAACATGCTCTATTGAGCGGCGCAGCGCTTATAAGATAGGAAATCCATCACTTGGCTAGGTTAGCAGCCTTGTATTACTCTTTGGGTCCATAGGTAATGACTGTTTCCCTGGTGACCTGAATACCATTGACGCTCTGACTGCGCTTTGTAGAGAAGCTTGCCAACGCAGGCTTTGGCTTGGCGGCTAATGGAGGTACTTGATCGGCTGAGCTATCAACGCTCTCGGTATCCATTGCACCGTCTGACTCGATAGCAGGGTTGTGCTCTGGTATCGTGGGACAGAGACGTGTCTCATCTTCTTGAGGGTTCTCGCCACTAAAGTCTCGTCTATGAGGCATCTCGTATGAACCGTTGTCGAGGGTATGACTCTTTCTCTTCTCTTGACTGTGCGAGTTGGACTTCTTTGAGTTCTTCTCCTGCGAGTGAAAGCGAGGGTGGATGGGGAAGGGGATATATCGCACACAGAATGGCTTAAGCGCAGGGACAGAAACACAAACGAGACTGGTGTTGACCTCGATGAAGCTCAAGATAATCTGTCTTGGAAGAGCCCACGTGTAGTCGGGTGCTTCCAAGATGGGAAGGGTGATGGTAGCCCTCCTGATTGTGACGACAATGATGACACCTCCAGTTGCGAAGAGAACAGCAAGTGAGATCTTTTGCCGCGTGGGAATCTGAAGAGGCTGAACGATGCGGATCGGAAGAAGAAGAACGAATGTATCGATGACAACACTGCAGATGGCCAGGAAGATGACAAGAATATCCATGCCAATACACTTTCCTTCGATGGTGAGGTCCCATCCTGCAGATACAGGCTGGCAGCGAAACACGACGAGGCAGACGTAGACGAAAGTGTATGAGCAGACAAGAGCCATCAAGACATGGACGGCTCGACGAACGAATCTATCGGGAGAGATTCGAAGATAGAAGCTAAGGACAGAGAGTTTGGCGAGACTGATGCTGGCAGCGTATGTGAGTGTGGCTCCGATGCTCGTCTGCCAGAACTTGGGAACGTATTCAGACACGGGGATATCCCACATGTGGTTTCCAGCACCAAGATTGAGGACTACCACTGTTAGATACTGCAATATCGAGGGTGGTTATAATACATACGTGTTAATGAGATGCCGAGAAAGATAAAAGAGAAACAGAGACCAGCTATGCACAAGTCTGACAACTCAGTTAGTTGCTTCCAAGAGTGAATGTTAAACAAGACATACAGTCATCAGCTCCCAACACACTCTTAACAACATATCTCCTCGTAAAGACTCTCAGAATAACAATAATCGAAGCAATGATCGTGGTCGTAACACCACAAGGAATAACTCCGCTCCCACTGCTCGGCGGGTTAACAAGAGTTCTCGTCTGTCCCTCCGGCGGCTCCATGAGAAAACCCGAAGGGTCATGAGCAAGAGGCGCCATTGTATCTTAACTCAAAGATATTAGAAAGATAAAAAAGAGGCTTTTGTTGAAACTGAGCAGTCACTAGATGAGGAGATGACCGTGCAGAATACAGCCCTTCTTCCATGATGATGGGACATGCAGAACTTATATCTTCGAACAAGGAGCTAGGATGATGAAAAGACAGGACGACAAGGTTTACTCCACCACTACTGCAATACAACAGAAAATCTAACATCCTCCCATTTGATCTCTGTTCTTTTTCGCAAATGTTGTATTCTTCTAGCAAACAAGCCGGGGGATCCCAAGAGAGAAATCGTTCGACTCAAAGTGACGACTCAACTCTACTAACAAAGTCGCATAATGGGAAAAAAAGAAAAACTAGAGGCAAACTTTTTAGAGACGTCTCTTTTTTTTCCTTTTGCTTATTCTCGCTCTTCATGCGGTTCTCATTCTAGCGCGTCTGATAATACCCCTGGCTCTCAGGAACCCGGAGTTCCCCTTCCAGACCCGCTCGTGGGGAAAATAAGAGAGGACGTTCTCGTAGAGGACCCTTGTCTCTTTCTCGCCGTTAGGTATTACCTGTGGCTTTTGATGGTGGAAGAAAAGCCATAGAGAAGATTATTCAATATCAGTGGTCTCATTGTCCGAGAGCCGTTTGTTGAGGCGTTTATCGTCTCACAGGTGAAAGAAAGCGGCTTATGCAGGTGCTCTACTGTGCAGTTCTTTGAACATTGAGGCCTGCAATCACCGTTGCACAGCATAATCGTCGACGTCTATTCTTGGTGTATCTCATGTGAGTACCGGTGTGTTAACCAGGGGCATAAGTGCGGCAAGGATTATTTCATGACGCATTATACCCACTGTGTCTATATACTGCTGGGAAGAGGTTGTGGAGGATGTACAGTAGGCTATATTCAACCGAGAAGCTTACTCAGAGGATACTAATACATGCCTGCCGACAATGCAGTTTCTTTTTCTCTTCAAGGTGAGTTTCGCTGATCTTATCACTGATTGATATGTTTTTTATCGTTTCGCTCTTGTTTTCTCTTTAGTGCTTTACCAATGATCTTGTCATGATGAATCCCGTGGAGTCGCGGACAGCGAGACAACATCCGAGCACAAGTACATGGGTAGATTGCTGAAGATACAATGAGACATCGTCTAGATCGTCAAAGCCATGCCAATCTTTAACATCCGTGCCTTCACGGTAACTAACAACCAACATCAAATTCCGGAACCGATCGGGACGCTTTAAAAAAAGACAAGACGAAAAGCCTCCGGGTGGCTTGTCCTTCTAGACTCTCTAGTCTCTACCAGCAATTACTAGTCCGCGGAAGAGCCTTCTTGACGAGAAATTCTCATCGTCAGTTGACATTTCGTCAGACCACAGATAGGATCCGCAATTTGGAAAAAAGTGACAGTTGGCGATATTGCTTTTTTCGCAAATACTCTACGAGACCCTTGTTCTAGGGGCTAAGCATTGACACACTTGTCGTTGAATGGGTCTTGGTTTTTGAGACACCGTGCTTGTTTCTTGTTTAAAATCGGTATCTTGAGAATGCATGCGAGACATTGAGGTTCTGCGTATCCGTATGCAGGTCTGGAGTTGTCTCCGAGTTATCTCCACTTGCACGGGGAAGATTCAGGAACGAGATGCAGCTTACACACGAGTCTTTCTCTCAGCCATCCGTAGATTTATTATACCAAGGTACTTACATTTTCGTGAGTATTACAGCTCAATTCTTCAACATTGCATTGCTTCTCTCGAGACAGACTCGAGACCCATCGTTCTTCAAGGTCCTCGGCAAAATGAGTTATCACAACTTCCAACCGGTCCGGTATCAATATTCATTGTTAGAACCAAAATGACCCCGAAGATAATTTATGACAGCGTAAGTCTTTGTGCGCGGTCCCGCCCGGATATGTCACAGTTTTCTCTCATCTCCAAACGGGTACGCAAACCGGCAAAAGGGTGAATGAGGAATCAGGCCATGGCTTGTAGGAAAAAGCAAATACAGCTTATAGTCTACACCTCGGTTAGTGTTATTGTAATGCATGTACCAACGGTGGCTGACCTGCTTATTCATGTTAGTGTCTTGGAATGAAAAATCTGACTCTGAAGATGAATACACATATTACTCTGTTCCAATTTCTTTTCATTCAAGATTTTGAGGTTCTGGTTCACTGAACTGAGAGGTCCACCTCAACTTGATGCTCTGGGCGGGACGAGCGTTGATGAAACAGCGGCCCGTCTACCCCTGCAACCGTCACCCTGTAAATCCCACTCTCTCACTCACTACTCTCCTCTCATCAACAACAGCAGCTCTACGCTATGATGGTCCTTTTGTCACCGAGACCTTAACCCGATCTCATATAACCCAACCCTCTAATCAACACGAAACCAGATCCTGCAGCGATGCAAGATCACAACTCAACTGCCGAATTCCCTGTTTTAAAAATGCTGACCACCTTCTTCCCCCAAAGATAACACTACCAGTCACATAACCCCCCTGTCTCGCAAGAATATCTTACCCAGGAAACCCTTGCTAACGTTCCCGTGAATATCATATATCACCTACATTTCCTTTCTCTGACCGAGTTCCATGCTGATACTGCGATCTTTTGAGATCGGAGGCCCGCAAGATCGATGGGGTTTGGACGTCTTGATTGGAGTTGGAACGAGGTGGGTCTTGGGTGTGAGTTGCGATTGGGAGTGAGTTGCGATTGGGAGTTTCGCGAAGTTTGTTGATATATCGTGTTTCAAGCTCGCCGCTGAGAAGGTGTTCGCAGTTGAAGACAGTTTTTCCGCGATATATATTGCACGAGCAGGATGCTAGTTTAGCTTCTTTAATGGCACAAACGCTTCGTAGCCTTCTTCAGTAACGCTCTGATCGTTTGTAACCGATCAGCACGGGAGCTATGGTCCTAGTTTGCAGTAGTTCATGATCATCTAGATCCTGCAGGCTTCACAGGAACTTCTGACAGCTCTGAAACTCAAACTTCTGAAATACAATTTCTCCAGCTAAACGCCCTTACCGCTAAGGTCAACATTACATCCACTGCTAGTATACAGTTCTCGTCATATATCCCGTACCCAACTGAGCACTTTCCACTAGAGTACAAGAAAAAAAGAGAAGAATGGTCATAATGAAGACGCCTCTATTCTTTCTTGAAGCCCCTGGTCTACCAGAATACTCTCCCAAGTACCCGCATATAGTCGTAATGCATCATTCACCCGTCATTCACCACCAATCTCTATAGTTGGCGCCGTTCGTATAACGTGTCGATTGACGACTCCTCAGTTCCCAAAAGCAAAGCTCGCCATCGTCTAAACCTCTTCCGTTCCAACAGCCTCGTACCCACCGCGTTCTCTACGACCCGTCAACTGCATCAGACCAGGGCTCTCATACATGGCTGTGTAGTCAACCCTCTCGCCACCAAGCACAGCAGCTCCGTTCTCTCTTTGGCCGAAAACGGGTGCAGGATCACACCAAAAGTCTTTGCAGTTGGCAATGCAGCCTCTGCTGTAGGGGTTCTTCTTCTTGCGCTTGTTCTTGGTAGAAACGGCACCTCGGCCGGTGATGGTCTCGATAAAGGGGTCGACACCAAGGGTGCGACTCAAAGACTTGAGCATGCCGCCCTTGTGCTTGTGGTGGTGCCCGCCAGGGGTTGCTGTTGCCGATAGAGACGGGTGGTTGGGGTCAAGAGGGGCGCCGGTAGATGTAAGAGCGGTAATCGCAGTTCCGTCCCTAACACCAAACATGTTCTCGTACGTAGTCATAGCTCGAGCTACCTGAATGAACTGGGTAAACAGAAGCATGGTGACCCAGAGGAGTTGAAGCGTGATCCAGACGGCTAAAATCGCAGTGTACGAATCGGCATTGACGAACTTGCACAGGTTCGGGCTAAGAACGTTGCAGGTATCCGAAGCATTGCTGCTGATAGTTTCGAAGTCTATGACATTGTCAGCATGGGTATAACGTCAGAGTAGGGCAGTTTGAACTTACAGTAGTACAGTAAAAAGTCGTATGAGATGATACCAAAGGTCAGCGAGATGAGGTAGAAGAAGAAGTGTCGGTGGTTGTTAATGCCGACACAGTTATAAACCCAAGGACAATGGTGATCATGCTTGGCGACACATCGTTGACATCGGCGGCAGTGCTTGCTTCGAAGAGGCGTCTGAATCATGCAAGTAACACAAAAGTTGGTCTCGTCGTATTTCCACTGCGATAAAAGTCCATCAATGACAGCCTTCTGCTCCGCAATTCCGTTCATCTTTGGCACAAAACCAGGATCGTATCTCATGCTAGCGACGTAGAAATACGCGGTGAAGCCCAGAAAGATGCCGAAGAAGAGGTTGAGAAAGGTATGGCCGTGACCCTCACTCGCGCCAAGTGTTGTGGCAAAGAGGACTGTCGTCAACCAATTCACACCTGTTAAGAAGAGCGTGGCCGCAAAGATACCGGTGAGCCAAGGAGTCTTGTGAAAGTGTCGCATATCGGGAGGCGCGTATTCCAGTACTTGCTGAGCAACCCATTGAACACCGTAAACCACAGCGAATCCAAGAGGAACGCCAATGTAGACAGGCGCACTCGAAACAGCCATAAGCATGCCCCAAACCAGAACAAACGGCCAGATGAACAAGAACCTCGTGACGAAGGCTCTCTTGTCCTTCAAGAAATAGCTGGCACCAGGCCAAGGCGGAACCGCAGGATGACCATCCTCGTTGAAACCGCATTCTCGAAGCGCTCTGTGCCAGGCGCCCTCCGTATTAAGCTCGTTGGCCGTCACAGCAGGAGTCTTACCCGTCTGTGTCTTTGCGAATCGATCGGCGCCGTACTCGATAAGTTTAAGGATACATCCCGGGCTCCCCTTGACGAGCGCCCAGTGCAGCGCGGTGAAGCCCTGCTCGTCTGTCGCATGAACGCTTGCGCCCCAGCGAAGAAACAGATCAACGCATTGAGGGAAGCCCTTGTACGCAGCCCACATGAGCGCAGTGTGGCCGAACGTGTCGACAACGTCGACGGGGATTCCCTGGTGAAGCAGGAGGACAATCAGAAGGACATTGCCGTTGAACGTCGAGATGTGAAGCGTATTGTAACCTTGAGCGTCGGTGATGAGAGGGTCGGCGCCGTGTTGGAGGAGCAGATTGACGGTGTAGTAATGGCATCGCTGGGCGGCCCATTGAAGAGCTGTTGCTACCGATTCTCCGCCCTTTCTGTTAATTTCGGCGCCGTGTTCGATCAAGAATTTGCACATCGCATATTGATTGTTAATCGCAGCCCACTGTCCGCAATGTCAGCCAAAGTCCCCCATCATCCCGACCATCGTCGCATCGCTTGTAACTCACATGTAAGGGCGTGATACCCTCATCATCATGGTAGGTCGCATCGTACTCGCCCGACTCGAAAAGCTTCTCCATGGCCGGCACGTCTCCTATCCTAGCGATCTGCATGATATCCTCCTCCTGGGCCTGCGTATCTCCCGGTAGACTGCCCATCTCGACTTCGTTATTCAGCTTTGGCGTAGCGGCATTCGATTTACCCGTCATCTGGATGGGCGCGGTCTGGCCGGAGGTGGAACTGGTGCTGATGCTCCCCATGGCAGGCTGGCTTGTAGCGCGGGGCGGTTGGACGCGATACTAGGTAGAGACGAAAGATGATTGAGAAAGTCGACTATTCGTACATAAACATTATCTATCAGGGCTTGTACACACGCGATAAGAAAAGAGAAGCAGTGAAGGATGGAGGAAGGGGAAAAAGTGAATGGGCTTGGCTGAGTCTTGGCTGAATTTTGGGAGGCAGCGCGTGGAGTAGGCCTACGTATTACTGAAGCCGTGATGCCGAGAGGCTGAGCTCAGACCCTCCCCTATGGGGAAAGCCGCCCGCAAGAAAAGCTCAGGGCTGAGAGATGAAGTTGGTTCTTTTTATCCTTATTTTTAAAGTATTATTATCACTCAACTACCTTGGTGATGAGCACAAGAGTACAGTTTGTTATCTACACCAAATACAATTCCAAAATACAAACACTACATCACAAGATCTTCTAAGTACATTGATTAATTGACCTCACTTCTCTCCTCTTCTCTCGCGGGGACAACCCAAGTTTGGGGCTCCCCTAGACTCTGCACTAGGGAACCGGCACTGCCATTGCCTTTAATTAACAGGGTCTTTTTGTGGCTGATTACAACCCATTTCCCCCTTATCCCCTTTCTGCTTCAGTGGGATTTCGACATCTTCGCTCATTGGACACAACGTATTTCCTGTCGTTCGTGGCTGTGGCTGTGGCTGATGACCGATGTGGGGACGCCGGTCGAGGAGCTTCCAGTGGGCTGGCCAGATATCGCTTCGCACAGCTTTGTCAAACTACCAGTAACAGCCAACTATCTGAATAGCGTCATCCAGCGATCGCATTCGACGTCAACGAGGCTGTGGTGAACTCACAAACAGCTTTGAGGCGTCCTCCCTCTTCTCTACCATCGACAGCTACCGCGACGACTCAGGCGCCAATTGGTGCCGCACATCGCCCACCATGGCCAACTTCATCGCAACTGTCGAGGCCATCATGACACCCTCGCTCGCCACAATCATCATTGGTGCAATTATCATCATCGGCGCTCCTATAATTCTTCACCTCATCCTCTCCTCATCAAGGACATACACCGTCGCCCCCAGCGTCCTCCTTCTCGGTCCCGCCAATGCTGGCAAGACGTCACTTCTCACACTCTTTGAGCGCGGCGCTTCTGGTACCGAGACGCACACATCCCAGGTGTCGCACGATGTCGAGCTCAACGCCTCTACCGACTCTGAAAACAAGCACTCGTACCGTAACCACGATACCCACGATGGTACATATACCAAGTTCTTGCTCGTCGATACTCCTGGACATGGAAAGCTGCGAAACGTACCCATGAGCAAACTGGCAGGTACTGAAAAACTAAAGGCCGTTGTCTTCTTGGTGGATGCCGCTGCTATTGGAGAGCCTGAGGTTCTTGCGCCCACTGCTGCGTATCTCTACGACGTGCTGCTTTTCCTGCAGAAGCGCGCTACCACCGCCAAGGTCAAGGCTGCGATCCCTATTCTTATCGCCGCCAACAAGATGGACCTCTTCACCGCTTTGCCATCGACACTTGTCAAGTCCAACCTTGAAGCCGAGCTGACGAGGATTCGTGCTTCGCGCAGCAAGGGACTGCTGGATTCAGGCGTCGGATCTGACGACATTGGCTCAGAGGAGCAGGATTCTTGGCTGGGCGAGTACGGTTCCTCCAAGTTCACCTTCAGTCAGCTCCAGGAGTTCGAAATCGATGTTGATGTTCTCCCGGGAAACGTCACTGGCGATGGCCCTGGAGCAGACAAGTGGTGGTGGTGGATCGCTCAGCAGGTATAACATTGGCAATCAATGCATCACAGGAGGGGAGAAATGGGATGACACAATTATATTAATGAAAATTTTAATTTACGCAGCTGATTCCATCGCAAATGCCATGTAGATGTTGAGTCTACCGCCCAAAATTCAGTCTATCAAAAAAATCCCATCTTTTTCTCTAAGGTATCCTGGAACGCCAGACGTGAATGTCGTTGAAAACATGAATACTCGTTCCCCCCTCCTCTCGCGAGGTTTCTCCCATCTACAACTTCTTGTTGATCATCCATGTAAGGAGATCAACCTTTGTAACAATAGCAATAGGCTTGGACAGAGACTTGGAGTCGTCAGTCTTCTCGGTGACGACCGCTGCACTGTTCCACTGAAAGAACTTGCTAAGTGTGGTAAGGGGTGTGTCCTTGGTGATCTCGACAAATTGTCTACGCTTGCCGGGATTGATGGGGGAAGCGAATTCGCGAGGATCAGTGACGATCTCGTCGAGGCGCGCAAAGTCAAACATGACGTCTGATACGGGGCTCTGGGCAGTTGCGCGGCCGCGGGAGATATAGCTGAGGAGATTACCCAGTGTGACGAGACCGACGAGCTTGTGGCCGCTGGCGGAAAGGACGGGGAGTTGATCGAAGCCCTTGTCGCGCATGGTCTCGATGGCCTCGGAGCAGGAGGAGTTGGCACCGACGGATGTGACGGGCTTGAGGCGGAGAGAGGCAATGGTGGCGCCCTCGTAAGGGTCGGTAGTCTTCTTCTGGCTGTTGCCGTTGACGGTGGATTCAACGCCGTTGACGGGGAGGAGGTCGTTGGCGGCGAGCCAGTCGTCATCAGCGAACTTGGAGAGGTAGCTTCGGATGCTATCAGGCAGGACAACAACTACGACATCGCCCTTCTTGAAGTTGTACTCCTTGACAGCGAGGAGCATGGCAGCCATGGCGGAACCAGAGCTGCCACCAACGAGGATACCCTCCTCGGCGATAAGTCGTCGTGCAAGGTGGAAAGACTGTCGGTCATCGGTCTTGTACCACTTATCAACGATCTGCTGATCAAGCACATCGGGAATAAAATCATATCCGATTCCCTCCACCTTATAAGACTCATTGGCATGCTCCTCGTTCAGAAGCTCAGGCAGAGCAAGGATACTGCCGTGGGGATCCGCAGCAATGACCTTGATGTCCTTGTTATGCTTCTTCAGACCACGAGCAAGACCAGTGATGGTACCACCAGTACCAGCACCAGCGACAATAGCGTTGATCTTTCCGGCAGTCTGCTCCCAGATCTCCTCAGCGGTGCCGAACTCGTGGGCGAGAGGGTTGTTCTCGTTGCTGTACTGGTCGAGAATATGGGCGTTGGGAAGCTCCTTCTCGAGGCGGCGGGCAACACCGATGTGAGACTCGGGGGCATCCCAAGCAGCCTGTGTAGGAGTACGGATGATGGTGGCGCCGAGGGCACGGAGGACGGAGACCTTTTCGGCGGACATCTTCTCGGGGAGTGTGATGATGGTCTTGTAGCCCTTGATAGCTCCAACGAGAGCCAGGCCGATACCACTGTGAAATGTCAGCTGAGATCAGAGAGCTTCGAAATCTGGTGATGTTACGTGTTTCCACTGGTAGGCTCGATAAGAGTGTCACCAGGCTTAATTCTTCCGCTCTTCTCAGCCTCTTCAATCATGCGCAGAGCAATTCTATCCTTAACACTGCCTCCAGCGCTAAACAGCTCTGGCTTGACGTAGACATCGCACTCGATGCCCAGCGACTGGGGGATCTTGTTAAGTCTGACGAGAGGAGTGTTTCCGATGAGCTCTGTCGCCGAGAGGACAGTAGCAGCGCGAGGCGGAACATGAGGAACCTGAGAAGCCATTTTGAAATAAATTATTGTATTTTTAGATTAGAGAAGAATAAAGAGGGAAGGAAAAAAGAGTTTCTCATACGAGAACCGACGACTTAAGCACGCCACGGGACACAAGCATTGTTAGCTAAGGTGGCGGGGCGGGCATGACAGAAACTTTGGTTGTGCCCCGCCAATGCCGAGTGTATCCTCTTAAAACCGTTCTAGAACGTGAGCTAGAAGGTTGTGAGGGCGGAATGCGGTAGGCGGTGAAGATGTCAGGAGATCATGCTCGGTTTTGGGAGAACCGAAAGCCGTTGGCTTACCCGAGAGCATCGGCATCATGAAGTTTTGGGTCAAGTTAAGCTACGCATTAAGCTTAAATGCAGTTGAAGTCGCCCTATTATTATGTTTATCTCAACCTGATGATCCCAATAAAGACGATATCTAGTTTTTACAGTGTGACGCTGAAATACCAGGCTTCTTAACACATTATATGTGTGAAATATACATTATTGCTTTGCGCTCCTCGGCTGGTAACAATAGAAGCACATCAACTTTGTGCCCATGACACCATAACCACAGTCACAATCAAAACATTCACCAGCTCATGTCATGATGAATAAACTTGCTGACCCAATTGACCCATCCCATTGATAAGACACCATCATCCTCGGGCATCCATCCCAGTTCTTGACAACCAGTCTAGCTAAAAGTAAGCATACCTATTCACCCTCTTCAAAAGTCCTCGAACCTTTTACAATAGTTCCTCCGCCACTTGCTCGAACCTATCATCACCCTCCCGGACCTGGCTTCCACCCCGCACCTCCTTGTAGATCTTATCTCTGCCATGCTTGTTTATCGTTGGCGCCACGACAAGGGTCGTGAGCACCAGTCGATGCCAAGACTTTGTAATGTTGCGACCTGCCATTTTCGCATCGTCTACCGATGGGTTCGATGTGAGCTTTGCTAGACGCTGTTGCATTGGGGGCCCTGAGTTGTAGTTGCCCACCTCACTGGGCCTTTCAATCGGTAGTAGCGACGAGCGTTGTGCAGCTGTAGCTGTAGCTCCTACCTACCTATACGGATGACAGCTGTATTGGCATAAAAGGGAAGGATCTATCCCATTGTTTGGGGATTGTTCTTTTGCTACGATCATTGATCCAGGGATCTGTTCCTGTCAAGTTACATTATCGTCTTCAAGAGACATTGTTACTCGATTGATAGTCATCAGCATGAAGTTTCTTAATACTTTACTCTACGGAGCTCTCCTCTTCTCCGAGGTGTCGGCTACCAAAAAACTGACTCCCAATCAAGTTGAGGGTGACATTAAAAAGTCCAAGTATGTCAAACCTTGGTCAATTGGCTAAACACCACTAACATCCACAGTCTTCGCAAGACCCTTGAGGACCTCAACACAATTGCCAAGAAGAACGGCGGCAACCGTGCCTTCGGCTTCCCTGGCTACAAGGCTTCCGTCGACTATATCTCCAAACAGCTCAAGGGCCAATACGGAAAGCATCTCAACACTTACATCCAGCCCTTCAACTACACCTTCGAGCAGACCAAGGACATCTGGGTCCGAGGACCCGATGGTGAGGACGTCTATGTCATCACTCTCATCTACAACGTCGGCACACCTACACCCGATGGTGTCACTGCCCCTCTTGTTCTCGTCCCAATTGACGATGAGCGCGGATCTGGATGCTTCGCGGACCAATGGGAGGATGTCGATGCCAAGGATAAACTCGCTCTTGTTAAGCGCGGCTCGTGTGCTATCTCGGACAAGCTCAAGCTCGCAAAGAAGGCCGGCGCTCGTGGTGTTCTCCTCGTCAACAACCAACCTGGCGAGGGAATCACCAGTGCGACTCTCAGTGCTGAGAACCTTGAGCTCATTGTCCCTGTTGGTGTGATTCCTCTCGAAGTTGGCACTGCTTGGAGAACACGTATTGAGGCTGGTGAGACGCTCGAGGTCACTTTGCTGGTGGACTCATTCCATGAGACCCGTGAGACCTGGAACATCATCGCGGAGACTAAGCAGGGTGACCCTAACAACGTTGTCATGATGGGTGCTCATCTTGACAGTGTCCAAGCTGGCCCCGGTATCAATGATGATGGTAGTGGAACTGCTGCTATTCTTGAGATTGCCAAGTCTTTCACCAAGTACACTGGCTACAAGAACAAGGTCCGCTTTGCTTGGTGGGGTGCTGAAGAGTGAGTGACACCATCCACGTCTCTCTGCTGTTGACTGATTTGTGATACAGGAGCGGCCTTGCTGGATCATACTATTACGGCGAGCAACTTACCGAGGAGGAAGCTGACAGAATTCGATTCTATTTCAACTACGACATGATCGGTTCTCCTAAGCCCAAGTACTGGGTCCAGGCTAGCAAGCCCGCCGACCGAGTTGGAGGAGATATTCTGGCTGCTTGGCTCCGCAAGAAGGGCAAGACCATCGAGTGGGAGTAAGTCCAGACGCACACTATCCACAAGAACAATACTCACAGTTTCACAGGGAGTTTGGTGAATCTTCCGACTACGCCGCCTTCGTCGAACTCGGCATCCCCTCCTCCGGAATCTTCACCGGCGCTGATGCTGAGACCGATCCTTGCTATCACTTGGAATGCGACACCATCAACAACATCCACTGGGGTGCTTTGACCCTCAACACCAAGACTGCTGGCCGTGCCGCTGCCCAGTTCGCTCTTAGCCTCAAAGGCGTTCCTGCACGAGACAAGACCTCTGCTAACCCCAAGAGCAAGCGAGCTGTTGCGGCGCGTTTTGACCAGTGGCAGAAGAAGAAGACTCTTGCTAGCAATGCGCATAAGTGCAACCATAAGACAAAGGTTGTCGTCTAAGCATGGCAAGAAAGTGGTGATGGAGAGGTATGATGAGGTTATGATGATCATGAATTAGTGTATAGATTATATGAATGTGTTTGACTGCGATGCTCCTTATGTTTATGTCAGTGTCGTGGTAAATAAAAATGCTCGCTCGCTTGCTTGCTGATCGTGAATGCCTCCCATATGGTGCCTGACTGCAACCCCATTCCTCATTTCATTTGTCGTGCCCTCATCTCACATTTCTCATAACTCATTCATTCTGTAATCTTCTGTTGACAGACATGACAGTCTACCGCCAATATGTCCTTGGTGAATTATATGTCCTCGGTGGATTCTCTCCCCTTCTCGGGTTAGGGATAGGAATCGCCCTATAAGTCGGAAACTTCGGCCCCCCCGGAATCTGCTCCCTCTGCACAACCGGCGACGGGTACTGAACAGGAACAGGTCTAGCAACAGGAATAGGCACAGGCCTCGTCCAGTTCTCATTCGGCATCCTCTCAGACCAACCATCCGAAGAATCTGCATAGCTACTTCGATAACTCCTCCGCTTCTTTGGCTGCTTCGGTCTTCGACAGCAACATACCACAATGAAAGCGAGCACGAAGACTCCAACGATGGATCCAATTATTGCTCCGATTTGTGCACTGCTTAAGCCATCACCGCTGTGTTGAGACGTTACGACGGGACGGTC
This sequence comes from Fusarium phyllophilum, assembly GCA_013396025.1. Taxonomy (NCBI): domain Eukaryota; kingdom Fungi; phylum Ascomycota; class Sordariomycetes; order Hypocreales; family Nectriaceae; genus Fusarium; species Fusarium phyllophilum. Next base: position 43,817 of record JAAOAQ010000017.1, on the reverse strand, counting down.
CGTGGCTGGAGCCGAAGCTACGCCTAGCGTGACTTGCGTGGTGTAAGTGGTCGTCGGGAGGGAAACGGTCTGCGTTATAACCTGCACCTCTTGGCGGGCATTTATGTGGGGAACGCCCATACTGAAGACTCAAAAGGCAAAAGTGAAGTTATTCACAAAGCAGAAAGTGCAAAAAAAGAAAAGAGCAGAATCCGGGGCCATGACACCCTTTTTGAAACATCCGTCCCGTCCCACAAGAGGCAACCATCATGAGCATCTGCTGATATACTTTTGTTTCACTGTACCAACAGCCCTACGACTCTTTTTTTTTATCTGCAGTAGAAACTGGTTAGGACGCGGGCTTCGATGTAACTGTATCTAGGTCAGTTGGTCGATGGTTGACCAATGGCGCGTGAGGTTTTGGATGAGGGGGTGTGGTGATGCAGGCTGGGCTAGGCTGCCATAGCTGATAAAGATGACTGCAGCGAGATTTTTTGCTTGCCTTCCTGTTGGTCTTGTACTTTGGTTCGTATTTTCGGTTCCGGCAGGCAAGGTGCTTGATTGTGACTGTTCGGACAAGATGTATGTCATTGTGGTTTGAGACTAGCTCCAGAAAGATGCAGTATTATTTGTCTGCTAAAGCTTTGGCTTCATGCATGTTACTTGTATAAGTAAAGACTTACGCCACTTAGTTCTGATGCGCTGATAGCATGCTGCCGCTTCAATACAGGGTTTGACCTCGCAATGCTCTCCGTATTAGTGATCATATCTACCGGCAATATTACCACCGAAGTACACCCATGATGATGTTCTGGATTATCATTCGAAGGCTCCGTGAGATAAGATGCATCAATCTTGTTTTGTAGTAATAACGCCTTGAGCGAACTGTGTTCTTCTGCGCCCATCACGCCATAGGTTAACCAAGATCTCTCTTCTCGCGCTGCGGCACATCGTATCAAAGTATTTTGAGGAGGAAACAAAGATCAGGGGATCAGATTAGCGAGTTCGATGACTTGTATTTTATGATAGGCTACAGGTGACAGGACCTGGGCCACAATGTTGCATGCGACATCTCAGCCGAGCGTCCCGTCCTTGATGTGCACCAGTTAGACATAAGCAGAGTCCATTCATGTCTTCCTTGTCAGAGTGACGACCCGAAAGTCGCATGCTGGTCTTCCGCGTATCTTATATAGGCCCTCCTCGACAATGTCCACAGCCCAGCCAGCGACATGCAGCTCAGGTGGCCACTCCGATTCCTTCGAGTACATGAATTCTTCCGGTCCAAACTGTGGTTTATAAAGACCTTATGGGTCATTGCCACTAAAACATGAAACATCATCACCATCGGCATCGACCGCATCAACTAAACCGAAATCTAAATCTAACTCTGAATATGTCTCATAATGATGAGAACTATCGAAACCAGTCTTGCATCTCTCTATCCGAACCTCGCGGAGATTAGGCATGCCGTCGAGAAACAAGTTGTAAACGTCCTGGTTATGCAGTTCACGTTCAGATTCGACCCAATCCTGTGTGTTCCAGATTCCACTGCAATACAGATGGAGAGTCTCAATCGATTCCGGAAGAACCTCACTCAGTCGTGCAAGTGGCTCAATCTCTCCGATCAAAGCCTCCTAACTGACTCCGAGGTGTCTGAGGAATTTGAGTTCTCGGAGGGAACCAATCATTCCTTCCCCTGGGCCGCGATTTCGCTGATATGTGCGGTAGCTTTCAAAAAAGAAAGTGTTCAAGTTGAACTTTTCTAGATTTTGGCCATGTTTTCGAAGAACGTCCCCAAAGTCATCAAAGCTGAGGGTACAGTCTATTTCCTCATCGTAACCCAGGTCATCGTTAATTAGTACATCCCTATCCTCGTCGGGTAGCCTAATCGAGATTCCCTTCAGCTTCGGGCAGCGAGCGAGAATTGTGCTGAGTCCTTCGGCATCGACGTATGATTCCATGAGGTCGAAATACTGCAGGTTGTAGTTTTTGTGCTCAGGCCACACAAAGGAGGTGAGTCCATCACCATACCAGGCTATGCCAAGCATTCGAAGTGTTTTGAGCCTAGAGTTGAGAAGTAGAGGCTCGATAGTCCAAGGAACCTCGATGGCCTTTGGATCTTCTACCGCCCTAAGGCGAATTTCGCCAAGGTTTGCAAAGCAATAGTTTGCAAATGTACCCTTGGAAACGCCCTTCTGTTGGTACTCTTCCTTGTTGAATGGTTTCCCGTAGTCTACCACGTACTCTTCCTCATCAGAAAAGTCATACTCCTCTTCTTCCGTAACGTAACATTCGTCATCAGAAAAATCATTATGTTCTTGTTTCTTGTCGTCATCTTCATCATCAGAAACTTCACCCTTTATAGTTCGTTCAAGCCAGCCTAAGGGCCTCCCTGCATCTGGGCTTGCACTCAACAGCCAGAGGAGTATCTGTGTTCTAGCTATAGTGCAGTCGACGACCTGCACATGAGGCATATATGCTAGGATAAGAGCAGCAAAGCCAGAATCTGCAATACGTCTCTTCATCATACGTTTGAGGGCAGGCGGGATGTCCAACTTATCCATTGCTGATCGAACGAGCGCTTTAGTTGCATCTTTGCCCAATATCTCCACCTGCTCTGAGAGCTTTACACAATCGGTCAGAGAGACGGCGCGAACTTGCTCTCCGAGCTGCGGATTCTCGACGAATGTTCTGAGAAGGAGAGTGCCAATGTTCTTCGCGCTTCTGCGACCTTCAATGACGATGGTGCGGTAGAGCAAAGGTTGTGCGATGCATTGGAATTGGCGGCAGACAAGGCAGAGGTTGCCGAGTGCGGCTGAGCCTCGATGATCAGTCGAGCGCCATACAACTGCCATTTATCTAGAGGCATTTGGTCCTCCAGTTCGGCAAATACTTTATGCAAGATTTCATCTGGAAGAGCTTCCATGGTGGGGAATAAATATGCGAGAATAAGTCGTCCAGTCTTGTCGTAATCGCGCGTTATTGAAGAGAGAGAGAGAAAGAGAGGACTGAAGGCTATCGCGATTCGTCACAGCACTAACGTCAATGCACTTCTACCCTGGTATTACCCCAACCATAAAGACTGCCGTGAAACTGGGACAACGACTGAAGTATTCGTATCCAACATGCCATAAAATTAGCAAAGCTGATTGTTTGGAATTTACCGAGAAAGAATTATCAAAACCGCTTGTCAGTTGGTATCTTTATCTAGCCATTTCCCACTCTACCGACCTCCGCAAAACAATATGCAGGAAACGACAGACAAGTTAAGAGATAAATGTGCGCATAACTGAAAGGAGGTGTCTTATCGTCTAGCCATCGACCTCAGAGCCCTCAGTGGGTTCTGCATCAGATCCATAAAGAAGCTCATAGAAACCATCGCATTCACACTTGAACAGCTCATAGACGAAATCTTTCACCTCTTCCTTCACAAGAGTCTCAATATCCATCTTGTCTCTGAGTTCATGGCCCAGCATGTAGCATCTAACAATAAGTTGCCAACAATGTTCAAGGTAGCGGTTCAGTTCATCCCTGCATTGAGGATGCAATGGTTTTCCAGGTACTGGCAGATTTCCTTGAGGGGTGTAATCAGCGTATTCGAGGATGCAGTCGGATAATTCGACTGGAAGGCCTCGCTGACAGAGGACCCAGCGAACGTGGTTTATATCTGATGGGAGAGGTTGGAAGCCCATGGGCTTTTCGAAGTTGAGGAAGTCTTCGTAGGACATGAGACCAAATGGATAGAACTCGAGCTCATAGAAGCGATTTCTGACCTCTTCGGGATCTTCCTCTTCAGACTCACCACTATATTCAGCTTCCGGATCGTCGTCAGAATCGTCAAACTTTTGATAGCGTTCAAAACCCTGTTGGTCAAACCTCATAACGTGCTTCCAACGAGGAACATCAAAAGGGTAAGGAAAACATCTGAACTGGTCCTCCTAAATGCCGAGAAGATCCCTATGAGGGTATGTCGCAATATCGCTTTTATGCCCAGACTCCGTAGACAACCGGACTGCTTGCTGATATGCCTTTATCTTGCGATAGTCGTCAATGGGCGATGCATTGTCATCCCATGTTTCGGAAAAGTAGTGTAGAAGGTTGAGCATCATATACATCTTGACTGCATTTTGACATATCTTCCCCCAACCAAGACTCGCTGGCATACATTGGCATTCTTGATGCTCCCACCATTTCGCTAGATGAGAACCTCGGTATGCGCATGAACGAAGTATTGGGTCCATCTCTCCATGAAGCATTAGAGTCTTGACAACTTCAAGATTGCGAAATGATTCGAGGTTGCATGTATCGAACCCATAACAGCCGTTGGGGACTTGCTGTCGCTGGAACGCAGACATCTTGCGCTCTATGAAGGGCAAGACGCATCCACACTTATCCGACTCCTCTATGTGAGGGCATAATTTTCTGGCAGTTGGTTGTTTGAAGATATCGAGGTCATCTTCATCATCTGGCTGATATGCTTCATGATTCCACCGCCAGACTGTTGATTCAATTTTGGTTGCCGCTTCATCTGAAATGAGAACTTCATTCTCATCGGGGACTTCGCATCTTTCTGGATATCTCTTGCGTTGTTGAGCTGCATCTTGGGCGACACTCTGCATAAAGACTTGAACAAAGTTGGCGAGTTTTGTTTTGCTGTCTGGTTGTATACGGGTGTGAAGATTGTAGGCGCCATGTTGACAGGGATTGGTACGTCTCAGCTCAAATACCGAGGCGAGAGCCTCCCAAGGTATTCTATCTGAATTATGCGCCATGTTGTCTTTGTGAAGATATTTGCCGATATTGATGTTGGTCTCTGAGATGAAAACATTGTGTTATATACGGTGCTGACCTAAAGTCTTTGTTGAGTCACTACGCCGAACCAGGTTGCAACTGTGCCGTGTGAGAACTGTGTAGTAGAGTCAGCTTGACTACGAACCCAATGCGAATAACCATTAAATAACTGTTCCTCGTTCCTCGTATTGTGCAATTATTTTATGTCGATACTGATTGACTATATACTCGTCTTTGAGTCATGTTATTGTGCCTCACGTAAGATAATATTATTCTACGTATTTCACTTTTACCATCTGTTAGTAAGTGCTGCCATCCTTTTGCTCCTTGTCGGGACAAGATTTCGTAGATCAACAGATACTCCGTCTTCCTCTGCCCCGAAATCCTCCAGTTCCCGAGATGTTTGCGGGAACAGGATCGCCATAAACTGTACCATCTCCTAGCTACTATCACGCCCAGGTTCCAGCCAAGAATACCAACTCACCCCTTATAGCCTATACGCTGTGGTCGTTGTTGGACTGTCGTCAGAAGATCTTATCAACATACTAGACTGGTCCCACAATGCTTCGGCACAGCCTTCAACAGTTCACAGACTCATATGCCAAGAGCTGTGGCAAAAGGAATATTTTGCCCAAGAATAAAAAAAATAACTTATCGAGATCCATGACGCAAAGCTCGCTCAACCCTAACAAAAGAAAAGGACTGGCTTATAGTTCAGATCAATGGGCATATTGACGATGCATTCATTGCCAAGAACGATGATGCGAAAGGAGCTGTTCATGCCTCTAAGATCTCCGAAAGCGCCGTTGAGCCTGTAACGAAGTGGTATCTAGACCTGGACTGCCCTCTTCTTGAAGAATACGACTTCTAACACGACAATGCGAAACCCGATGCATTAATTTGCTACCGAAAACCTAAGTCCTGCCGTATGAAGAAGTCTTAGCAAGATACAAAAGCGAAGGTGTATCCTCTGAATGGTAACTCATCCTTAACTTTATGTCCGTTCATATGCCTCTACCCAACCGAACTTTGCCATGTAATATCTCGAGCTCTTTCTCCTTGCAAGTCTATCATTTAGATATCCGTACAATCGTTACTAGAATACAATACAGTATGCTATTTCAGGTTCTATGCCAGAAATATTTCCTTCCAAGACGGACCAGGAGCCAGGCTAAACTCAACAGCACCTTGGTGAAGCAGACCAAAACCTCGCCTTTCTGCGATTCCCCCGTGCCACTCCAGAATCATGATATGATAATACTTGCATTGACCTGCTGCTAGAGGATACTGATCCTGCCACTGCTCCGGAAAGGTGGCCAAAGATTTGTGGTGGGTTGCTTCGGAAAGAAGTATTATCTCAAAGAAGCCGCGCGATTCAAAGAACTCCGTTTCTCCAAAGCCATCCAGCCGAACAAAACCGCATTTGTTGTGGTTTGAATCTTGAAGATACCCAGTGGCATTGAAAACATCAATGTCAGAGATTCTGTAGAACAGCGAAAGGGTCCAGAACTGTAGCATGGGGTAAGATGGCACTTCCCGAGAGAAAGACACTTGTTCGGACGGCAGGGTTCGCCTTGTGTCTAGTCGTCTGGGAATGTGTCGACCATCAGCGAAAGGGCGTCTGCGACGATATCCGGCATAATTCAAATCTGACAACGGGAATGATGAGTTTGCACCGGGATCCCAGACAAGACTGGCAATACCAGAAGAGCTTCGCTTATACCATATGATCCACGTCCTGTACCTGAGCCACACGTTGATGTTCTCGGGCCAAGTCATGTTCTCATTGGAGAGTTGTAAGTCCACATCGACAGAACCCCGCCAGCCTGTCCACGAGTAACTTGGAAATGTAGAGCACCGGTGAGTAATGGTACCGTAAGCAAAAAATGTGATAAAAAGGTCAAACATCGCTGCTGGGAGGCCCTGGAAGAAGTCACACTTCATTCGCTCTGCAATTCGCCTGGTAATGCCAGCCATAGCCCGTGATGCGTCGTTCTGGTTTGTCAAGACCCTTTTGGTATAGTAGAAGAGCATTATCGATAAACTAAGTGACGGGTCATTCATGAGCACATCACTAGGAAGCAGAAATCTCGATGTCGAGTCAGCCAGGTTTTGTGATAGGTCGTCTACAAAGTGCTCGGCATGCTCTGCTGCACGACAACGAAAGAAGACCTTGTTGTCAATGAAGTAGAGAACTCGGCGAGACAGTACTTGCTCTTGAAACCTGCATCTAATTAGAAACCATGAGTAATCATAATTGGACAGGAGACTTACGTCCATGCTCTGGAGCCATAGACTGAGCGTTTGAGCAATCCGTCTAGTCCGGTCACAATTCCCATCTCGACGCCGGGTACAATCTCTAATACGTTGCAAGAACCATCCCTAGTCCCTTCCTGCACACCGGGGAGTCGTGCGTTAGCATCGTGGCCACAGGCTGCGACAACTGTCAACCAAGCTCTCTCATAGACAAGGTCCATAACATTGACGCCTCGCTCCAAGTCGTTGGTGTCATTTTGCAGCAAGCAAAGCGCGTCAACCCATAGATATCGGCACCCAAGACGCCTTGTCAAAGTGATAGCGTCTTTTATTGTGTTTGGTAGCATCTTAACGACCCTTTCTAGGGATCCACGCATGAGGAGGGCCGTTCGATTCGCCTTGGTGAGTCGAAAGTTTGCGACAGCTCCCCAGACATAGCTCAAAGCGATATACTTCTCAACCCTCGCCATTTCTACGATACATTGGCCCTCGATATCGATAAAGCGGATCACACGGAGACCAGGGAATGCCTTGGGAAAAGGTAAGTTTGTCGGCATCGCACATCCTGAGCGATGGAGTTGCTCGCAAGATGAGATCCAGCGTAGGATCCTAGAAGTGTCTACCGCAGGGCCCGTCCGCGGCTCAAGAAAGAATCCCAAGGTAGCATCAGGGTGACCAGGCGTCTCCATACCTGAACTGAAGCAAATAAGGGTATCAGGTCGAGCCTTGACAGTCCATAAACCCTGGCGCCCGGCAGGCCCCAATACCCAATAAAGCCTAACCTCATCGGCGGACGATAAAGCGATAGAGTCTGCGTCCCAGTGAGATAGGACAAGGCGACACAATGGACATGAACTGTTCTTGATACGAATACCAGCCCCGAGGGACCATCCATGGCCAAGGTTCGTATTTGTGGTCAGTATCCTTGGATCTAGAGGAATCAGCGAGCAATATTCGCATAATGAGACACGCGAAGACATATTCGAGATTGGTTTCAAAGACGAGCAAAAAGTTTGTTTATTGCTACATCAGCGTAAAACAATCTGACCCCAAAATTGTCGCATTTATGCAGCCCATCATGTGACTAGGTGATCAAAGATCACTGTAATTAGGCAGAGTACGCCACATAAAATACAATATTGTTATTCCGCATAGCCTTGCCACTATACACTTACAAGGTAGTCTGGATACGGTTCGAGATTGGGGCTATGCCGAATAGTGCAGGCAAGGCGTATTTCTACCTAATGTAAATCTCTCTGTCTCGGTAGAATCCGAGTATTAACAGCTGTCCGCATTCTTCTCCCCTGTAACCCTTTAGTTCCCGATATCTTAACTGGAACAAGGCGATCATAAATTTCCCTGGGGATCAAGCTCATCCAATTGTATTCATAGACAAGCAACATGATCTTGACCCTGGTTCGCGGTCCCTTGTGTGGTTTCTTGTTACTTAGGTCTTCCAACATTTCGTTCAGTTGGTTGATCAAGTTGGCTTGACTAGATTCTTTTAAACCAGAGCTCACAGTCGCAAGATCAATGATGATATAGATCTGCCCTCCCAAGTCTTGCATGATTAGCTTAAAGAGTTCCAGCCAGTCTTGACTAGTTTTCGCTTCATCGAGCTGTGAATGCCGTAATGACATCTGCTTTTCTGTGGTAACTGTTCCCTCGATTTGTAGTGCTTGGTAAGTTAGATATCTCACCAAATCGGCAGGACTCAACATCGCATTGGTGCTCGTCTTGGTTGCGCTACCCAATACCCAAATAGCTGGTATGTTCATCATGGTAACTGCTTGGATGATATCTATAGCGAAATCCTGGATCGCCCAGCGAGTTGTGAAGCTGCCTCTGATGATTGCGAGAGAAGAATATGGGCAAGAGGACCATCTTGCGAGTTTTGGGGACAACCAGAACTCGTTAGTGGATACTGCTGCTCCCCTGCCCGAGGCCCACCGATTACGAAGGAATAGGTGGTGTTTATATAAGAACTTGGGATCTTCAAGGCTCTGAGAAAAGGTTGACAATGCTTGGGATAGCTGTAGAGAAGAGAGTTTTTGGTTTGTGTCAAGTTGAGCACTCGTCTGTATGGAATGAAACGCTTTAAATATGTTAGTGACAATGGCTATGTCTATCAAAATAATGCTTACTCTCGATTTTGGTTAATAAATCATTGATGGTTAACCCAGAAGCCTCAAGCCACTGCATAATCAAGTCGAGCTTCCTATCATGGTCTCGACTCGAGATCTCCAATCTCGAAATGGCACAATTGAGGCCATCTATTTGTGCTTGCCTAGTCTTCTCACTGGTTTGCAAACTTAGGATGATCTCGTTGAGTTTTGATGACTGGGTCTTGTGCATTACTCGAAGCTCAGTCTGTGATCCCACAGTTGCAAGTTCGTTGATGTTGTCCGTACAAGTTTCTATCCTCTGTAACAGATCGCCGTAGCGCAACTCATGTGGTCTTGTGAAACTGTGGTAAATATGCTTGAACTTCGACTCATTGCACCATGAGTGAGCTATGAGTAGGAACTCCATGATGCAAGAGTAGAGGCTTTCGATGGCTAGCTTCATGTTTCTGGTTGGATATAGGGCGGATAGGTGTTCGATGCGTGGAAGACGCTGTGCGACCTCAAAGAGTGATTTTGATAACAATTTGAGCGTCTCTCCATGATTGACCACGCTCTAGTATACGGTGGTGAGATATCAAGGTTCAGCAAGAAGATCAAGCCAACTTACGATAAACATCACCTTCATTAGTCCCCAGGCCAATGAGACATATTCGGGATGATGCTGAACGAAGACATCGAGTACTTGCCCATAATGGCAAATTGATTCAGAAGCCTTTTGTAGCCATTTCCGTGTTTTCGAGGCCTCGCTCTTAGCCTCGTACTTTGCGAAAGCATCGCTGACTGCCTTTTCAACGTCTTGTAACGACGACTTCGTACCCAAAAGAGCCTTCTCGTCACTACTTAACGAATTGCTCTGTTCAAAGTGTTTCTTAACCGATCTGAAGGCCTCTTGCGCTATATCCGCTTTATCTGACAGAGTAAGCTTGTATGAAATGTTTCATTGGCTACTGATTGCTTACTTGCATCATCGCCCTTGTACCATGACTGAAAGACTTGGTCAACGGACATTGCGGTAGATGAAATTGGGATGTATTTTGACAGTAAATGAATGCCTTTTTCGGAAGATATTTGGACTTTAGCCTCAGAGGCCAACAGCGGAAGAAGAGAGGAGGCGCTGGAGGCTGAGCAATCATGAGGCATAATCAAGATGACACCCTGCAGCTTCATGCATACACCCTTGTCAGGCGCTTTTGCGGCTGAGTCTCAACTTCTCAGCCTGATCCATTCTCACCTCAACACCTCCTCATTTCATCTCATAATCAGTATCTCTTAAGCGAATAGTGAAAATGGACTCACCAACAAGAAGCGTATCACCCCGCCCCAAGAACAAGAAGGACAAGGACAAGGATAAGGATGATAGTGAAGAGGAAGACATTCACCAGCAGCTCAGCCGACTTCTGAGAAGAGAGGGGGCACTGTTTGCGAGACCTTCCATGTTGGCGCTACCTCGGAGACCTCGACCTGTGCCTTCAAATACTCGGATAAGGAATCCTCAAAAGGCCCCAAAAGGAAGAATACCTCCACCACCTCCCCCCATGGTCGTTCCCAGGACTCCCCGCAATCAAATACAGGTGATGCCACCTCCTCCACCTCCTCCCATTAATCGTCCTTCTAGTATGCCTATGCCCCCGAGTGAATGGGTCAATCTTAATCCTCCTCCTCCTCCTCCACCTCCTCAGCCTCATCATCAGGGGTTCCAGCCGCCTCCAATGTCACCTCCGCCACCCGTTGTCAAGCCCGCTCAGACAAATTACACCATCTCTGAAGACACCATAGGAGCTAGTAATAGAGACAAGCTTGCAGCTATAGACAACGGGCCTATCATGCCAAATGATATCAATGGCCTCAACAACTTCGCGCCACCCCAACCCCCAGCTCCCATCATACCATCATTTTACAGAGCACCTGGCGCGACTCGAGGCTACCGTATCCCGACATTTACCAAAGCCAACAAAGAGCAACCAGAGGCACAAGAAAAGCTTTCAGAGTCAAATTCCATGCCTATAAACGCCGTTGAGCTTCAGCATGAAAGCAGGCCATCAAATGTGGGAAAGCCAATCGAGGCTCATGGACTCTCCCAGATACAGGAGGAGGGATCTCATGACTTCGCAGAAGTTACTGGAGAGGATATTTCTTCCCACCAGATTCTCGTCGATGAGAACACATTGCAGGCATTAATACAACGTGTTGAGGAGTTGGAAGAAGAAAACACCACCCTTCGAGAAGATGCGGATAACGCTTCAACCGTTCCCACGGAATTGCCTGCCAAAGTTCAGCTCTTCTATTGCCTAGAAAGGATCGACCCAGATGACGATAGCGTCGCCGAAAGTAGTCGGACAGTCTATCTTTCTCCTCCTGAATGGGAAGTGTTTGGCGATGATGTCGACCTCAGGGGTCGTTTCCCTATCACAGACCCCGGTGACTACGCTGAAGAACAAGGCGCATCACTGATTGTTTACAAATATTACTCGGTGGACTATCAGTATGACGCGGTAAATGCAGCCAAGAGAGCAAAGCAACCGCTTCCTGAACCAGAACCAGCAAGCCAAGATGTCGTTCTGGTGACGGAAGAAATGGTTGAGGCAGTCGAGGCCTTATTTGAGCTCTTCCCTTCATTGAGTGACGATTTTCCGTATATTTACGAGATGGGCAGTTTGCAGGACCCTCATCTCTGGTGGTATCACTGCCGAACGAGCTTCAAGATGGAGGCGCTTTCAGAGAGACACGCCCAGTTGGTTGGACTTCTCGTTGAATGGATCGAAAGTAATTTCGCACCTCTTTATGACCAAATCGACGACCAGTTCAAAAGAGGAAAAGTCTCGAGCGACTCCATTGAGTTTCTAATACGTCCTGGAGATACCCTCGTCGCAAACAAGAATGGCAGATACAGTGGACGCGTTGCTACCACTCGACCGGCCCCTCATAAGCAGAAGAAGAAATCGGAGGATTCAGATAAGGACCAAGAGAAACAGGGCACACACACGTGGATTGTGGAAACACGTTCTTACGGGTACGCGGGAAAGTTCTTTGCTGTGGATAAGGAGCTGTTCATCGACTTTCCCCCCAAGTACAGAGGTGGGGAGATCAGCATTACGGATCTCAACGTTATACCATTGTCATATGCAAAGCCAAAGGTAAAAGAGATATTACGACAGCGAGGCAAGAGATTTTGGAAGCTGCGTGAGAAGACGCTCATCTCATATGAAGGCAGTGATTCCGATAGGATACAAGCGGTAAGTAGGCTTCACTCGAGCTGACACATTGTACTGAAACCTAGTAGGGACAACGGTTTATGGTGGACTTTGACACCTATAAGGAACTCCATCCAGGAAGCAGTTACATGAGACAAGAAGGTTATATATCAGGTCGAAAGCCCAACTTGCCGAAGGATGGAAGCGAGCCTGAAGAACCAGAGATTTACCTGTTCCCTAAGTTGATCCCAGGATTTGACTTGCGACGTAAGAAATGGGGTAAGCAAACTTCTTGGAACCATTCGCTATACTTGATATACTCATGAATAAGCAGTTGATCTCGAGGTCGATCGAATTCGAGACGTCAGTTGGAATAAAGAGGCTTTCAAAAGCCTGGTCGCGGATGAGGCCATGAAGGAGCTTGTCCTGGCTTTAGTGACCAACCAGCTCGACGCCGAGAAAAACACAGATCTTATCGAGAGCAAAGGGAGTGGTCTCATCATGCTCCTGCACGGATCGCCAGGAACAGGCAAGACATTTACAGCAGAGTCTGTGGCCGAAATCGCCAAGAAGCCTTTATATCCAGTTACGTGCGGAGATATTGGCACTGAGCCTGCAGACGTGGAGAAGTATCTCGAATCTGTGTTCCATCTAGGAAAGGTTTGGGACTGTGTTGTCCTTCTTGATGAAGCGGAAGTCTTTCTTGAACAGCGAACTTTGCAAGATTTGAAGAGAAACGCTTTAGTGTCTGTATTCCTTCGAGCTTTAGAGTACTATGAGGGTATTCTCATCTTGACGACTAACCGCGTGGGGACGTTTGACGAGGCCTTCAAATCACGTATCCAGCTGGCTCTACGGTACGAGAAGTTGAAGGACTACCAGCGATTGCAAATCTGGAAGAACTTCCTGGCGAGGCTGAAGAGTCTAGGTGAGGAAGAAAGTATTGACTTTGATGATATTGAATTGCATCTGGAAGAGCTGGCGAACAAGTATCCTATGAACGGACGACAAATTCGTAATTCGATCACGACGGGGCGACAGTTGGCCAAGTATAAGAAGAAGAAGATGACGTTTTCGCATTTGAAGAGGGCGATTGATGTTGCGGATAAGTTTGATAGGTATTTGGCTGATGTTCAGGAGGGTGATATGGAGGAGTTTAGTGGAAGGGGGGAGAGTGGACGGTATACACCGGAGTATCTTGCAAGGGCTGATCAAATACGATGAGCGCACATAGAGGGTCACGTTGATATAGACAGGGCACTTGAAATGTTTTTGGAGTCTAACATCCAGTCGTCGTGGGAAGTAGAGACGACTATGATCCCTTTACATGAACAAGTCGCTCAGAAACCAGGCGTCTATGAACACCGGGGTCCTCTACGAGTCTGCTATGTTCACAAGAATTCCCAGGAAGAAGGCAGACTCTGGCTACACTGGTGACATTACGATTGATGGTAAATAGAAGTATATACATAGATAACAGGAACGGTGCCCGTTGAAAATATGAGAAACGATCCTAAACGCCAAAACTTCCATCTTACTTGTGAATGCCGTCGGACTCTGGTGGTCCCTTATACACATGTCTGGCATGCACAACATACCAAACCGCCGACATGGCCATAAAGCCAAAGAACACAACGACGGCGTAGTTCATCGTGACAGCATTGACAGGGATAGCAACAGGCATACAGAACAAAATCATCTCAAAGCAAATCCAGGCCAGAGCCAAGATGTTAATGACCCAACCAAACCGCTTGCCAAAAGTCCAGGGCGCCGTGTTGACTCCAGCTCGATTGGTGAGCATTGATAGTAAGATTGGAATACCGTATGAGCTAGCGAGACCAATGACACCGACGGCGATAAAAGCGTTGAAGGCAGAGCTTGAGCCGAGGTAGATGAGACCCAGAAGCATCTCGATGACAGTCGTGAGGAGGAGAGCCATGATGGGTGTTCCGTGTCGCTCGCTGACTTTGGACCAGACTCGAGAGAGGGGGATGGCTTCGTCGCGTGCGAAAGCCCATGTTGTTCGGGATGCGGCGACTGTGATTGAGATGGAGCAGAATAGAGTGATGATGAGGACCAGTGCGGTAAGGGCGATTCCGCCGGCTTGGTTGCCCATTACTTGGTAGAAGATCATGGGGAGGACCTGGCCTAGTGGTGCGGCAAGGAGTTCCTCTAGAGGGGGGAGGGTTGCGCAGATGGGGATGATCTGGTGATTGTTAGTGGGTTGATGTGAGATAGAGGATACATGTGTCTTACAAAGAACAAGCCTGCAATACCGCCGACGGGGACACAGAGAGCGAGAGCTCTTGGGAGCTTGACTGTAACGTCGCCGCATTCTTCAGCCATGGACGTGATCATGCCGATAGCGGAGAACGTATAAGCTGATGGCAAAGCACCGATCCAGAAGCCAAAGTTTCCCCAGCCTGATAAGTTGGGATCGAAATTGCCCTTGGCAAGTTAGTGAACAAGCGAATGATCGGGGACTTCCGTACTTACGAGTGTGTAACTTGCCGAATGTCTGCCCCTATCTGCCTTAGTCGACAGGCAAACACAAACGATGAAGATGGTAATAGCAGTAAAAGCTGCGCAGAACGTATCCACGGTAGGAAGGAATTTGTTGCCAAACGCGACGATGAAGAACGTAAACACACAGAGACCATAGAAGATCAACACGAGCTTCCAAGGCTGCCAATCGTACTCGGGCAGGAATATACTAATACCTCCAGCGAGAAGCGAAGCAAAACCAAAGTTGACGGATAACGTGATGGTCCAATTTCCAACAAGCCATGTCCAGCCGGTGATGAAGGATAGGACAGTTCTGTACTTTGGCGACGCGATCTGGAAAGACCAGTAGTAGGGGCCAGCGGATGTGGGCCATCGAGCAGCAAGTTCTCCAAGTGAGATGGCGATGCACTCGTCGAGAATGCAGACGATGATCCAGCCGAGAAACATGGTTAGTTGACCACCGCCGTAGACGGAGTTGATGAGCGGTGCGCCGAAGCCATAGGGGATCTATCACCAATTAGCCACTGTATGTAAGTGATGGGATTAGGGGGAGGCTTACAGCAGCGATTGCTAACGATTGGAAAAGAAGTGTAAACATTGATCGGTTACGCTTGAGTTCAGGCTTGTACCCAAGGGCCGTCAGATCCGCAGCATCGCCGGTGTCACCAACAGCATGATCATAGTTCTTTGCCTGTTCATGATCACTCCCCTTTTCTGATACTACACCTTTCTCTGCGTTATTCATATTGACGATAACAATAAGAAACAATTAGGTATGAAGCAGGTGGAATTGAAGTTGAAGTTGACGTTGACATAAAACGTGCGGCGGTAGCATTGTATTATAAACCACACACACCCTTATCAAGAAATTAAACCTTCAGTGACGCCTACTACACAGTGATATCACGAGCATCCCCCCCTTCCCCAGATTCTACTTCTAGCCGGGACATTTTTGCCTAGAATGTGTTAGTGTGGTGTAGCTATCACGGGCGCTGTTTTACCCCGCGCGCAGACCAATCCACTGGGTTTTCTGCACGGTAACTCAACCCTGATAAGGAATGGTCCGTGTTGGCGACAAGATAAGAAATCACGGTATCAACCCTGCGAGGAGTGTAATGTCTCTGATGGTGGGCGCAGCTGAACGGAATGTGGCTGCCAAGACGGGAAGTTCGATTGACCATCAAAGGGATCTTGGATGATGTGCCGGTGGTTGGGGACATGATATGAGTCTACTGCCTGAGTCTGGAGACTAAGAATAAGGAAGACACTTTGTGGAATTGGGTATCAGACTAAGCAATTAAACATAGAGCTACGTTTGGCCTCAAATCTAACCAAATACAGTCTCGTACTTTAAATCATCCATCACATCAAGCCAATGAACAGACCCCGGCACTGTTTCACAATCATAATAAGACCACACAGCCTGCAGTAACTCCCGCAGCACAACGATAGGCCCAGCAGCTGGTCCATTGCCAAACCCTTTCAGTCTCTCGACAATAAACTCACGCGCCAAGTTGACGTCTGTAAAATGGTTTTGGTTAGTTTCTTCGCACTCCTCGGCGGTGGCGTCTGGGAGCTCTAATTGCGGTGGCTTTTCCTCAGCGCAGACAGTCTTACACCGCAATCCTGAGCCGACTCCGAGACACAGCAAGGGTTGCAGACATCGGATCGACGAGGCAGGGATGTTGGATAAGAGGCCTGTGATGTGAAGCGCGAGTGACGTGGGCCATGTAACTTGTGTTACACTCCCGTTTATCCTCTCGGGAAGTCTTCTCGACACAAGATCTGGGAATGTTTGGTACAGCTGTAATAATGAACAGAGTCGAAAGACCTCTGCAGCGTGGTGTAAATCGAGATTAATTTGGCCCTTGTTCGTATAAGCATCTGCCGCGTCGCTGATGAGCTTCGGCACTTGCACAGACAAGAGCGTCTCTTCGAGGATTTGCGCCTCGTTAATGTCGATCATTGTCTGCCACATAACCTCATACGTCGGCGCAGTGCAGTTCCGCCAAGTATCTCGCGATCTGCGACAAAGCGACATTGACTTTCCAAACAAAGCAATTATCTTGGGCGGAACACCAGTCCAGGGATGAAGAACAAAGTCATATGGTGGATATGTCGCTGGTGTCCATTCTGTGAGCGTGCTGATGTCGTCTTTGGTGCTTGTCACGATACTGCGGACGGATTCTTCGTAGATAAGACATTCTTTGAAGAAGCCGACTAGACTTTGGTCTTGTTTTGAGAGATGCTCGGATCGCATTTCGAGTAGGGCTAGTATTACGCGCACGTGTCGTAGATATTGCAGACCAAGTTGTCTATGGTCCATCCAGCACAGCGATGAGCTCAGACAGAATAGTGATATGATAAGCCCGTGAGGTATTGTGGTGACACTATTCGGCGACGTGAAGAGGTCTTTAAGTTCTTGGATTATAGCTTCGGTCGCTATTCGTGGGGCCGATGCAGCAATTTCTTGGATCTGAGGTTGTCGTCGAGTAAGAGAAGCAGCTGCCATGCTCTGAAGCGAGTAGAACAATGGTCTTGAGGAGCCCCAGAGGGAGGATCCTAACCGACGGAAGGGATTGGTCGGGGAGTCGTATGCTGCCCAAGAGCCGCAGACAGACTTGAACCAGAGCTCGATTAGGAATGTTGATGGCTCAGAAATGGTTGTTGGAGTATTCATTGCTTTATAGCATGATGAGCGTCGTCTGTAGAGAGCGATGGCTTGATCTTCGGTCTCTTCGGGGGTCTTCGGCGTTGGGTCCTGGGGGAGTAGTATGAGAGGCATCTTGCTTGAAGACGTCGTATTGTCAGCGACGTTAGGTGATGTCAATATTGAACGCCGTCGAGAATTGTTGCATGGCTGGCCACAATTGGTAACTTCATTGACTGTGCTCTTAATGTCCTTGTCTTCTTGACATAGAAGACTTGAATCAGCGGGCAATGCAGGAACCGATGGCACAGTAGCAGGACTTGAAGCTTGTTGCGAAGTTGTAGAAGACCGTCTGCTCTGCGGTGGAGATGCCGTCACATCAGAACCACGACGTTGAACCGACTCAGATGCCGCAAAGATGAGTTGGTTGAAACCAGGAGGATCACTCGTCTTGTCTTTTCGCCGCTCATACTTGGTGGACCACTTGAGAGTTTGCTGATACCCCGGGCAACTAATCTTCCTCGCAGTACAATTATTACAGCTAGGCTTGCTTTCGTCACACTTGAGCTACACACACATCACAGCGTTAGTGAGAATAGGGTAAGCTGCACCGGATATTCTTACCCTTTTGCTCTTGCAGGCCCTGCAGCCAGAGCGGGACTTTGCTTGACCTTTCATAGTTGCCATTACATGAGGAAAAAGAGAGAGCTCCACGAGGTTTGCTACGTAAAGGAGCTATTAACCAGCTGCTCTTGGCGCGTATCCACCCCCGGATTTCGAATCCTGGCATGTACCGAGGAGCCAATAGGAGGGGAGCCGTTGGCGATGGAGATCGGCGTAGCTCGTGAGAATGAAGCTATACCAAAACAAGATAAAAAGTCCCTGCTGCTATCTACGGGACGGGCGGGGTTGTCTATCTCGCTGATAGGAATGCAGTGATCATGAGGACACTGAGATAGGCCCTTGATAACTGATTGTTACGCGTTAAGTTGGTCATGGCGTGTCGAGATACCGTGAATGGTAAAGTTACCCTCTCGATTCTTGGCTTTGCATATATGATAGTGACCAAACTGTCGGATACCGGATGGGCTTATCTTGGCACACCCAATTCGCAGGCGTCAACAGTCAACTAATGCAACTTAACAGCACGTGGTAGTCTCGAGTCTCATTATTGCGCCACAAGAATTCAAGACTAAGATCTCTGTAATCATTGGTTCTTCCGTATCTGAAAATGGCAATATTTTAGTCCTTTTGTAACAAGAAATATACATTACAATGATGACCGGTCCGTATACTTCAGTCTATTTCCAACACCCTCAATATCGTATCAAACCAAAACCCAGCACTCAAGAAAATATGTAGAAGATAAATGTAGAGGTTATTTACCAGCCTCAGTGTGTACCCCGACCACCAACATCATCACCATCCTTCTCGTTAACACCCCTGACAACTTCACGCGTCTTACCCCACTTGAAGTCATCAGAGTGAAACAGAGAGTAAACCAGAATAATAATGTTCATAAAAGGTGAAGTGAAGAGATGCATGACATAGCCTACAAAGTACTGCGCGCGCTCGAGGTTGTTGCGTGGCAGCCAGAACCCAATGCAAAAAGAGTAAAGCTGCAAAAAAAGATGTTAGCCAAGCTTTCTTGGCGTGAGATTTGCTGCAGGGGTAAGAGTGTGACTTACATAGCGGAAGAATAAGACGCAGATGAGACCGAGGAACACGGGGTCTTGCATCACTTCCCTACCGCGTTTGGCGAAGACGATGAGGAGTTCGACAAATGCGGCGATGATGAATGGGGTGATTGCCCAGGTTATGACGGCGATGAGACTTTGGAGACGCTCGATGAGGATGATGCCAGGGCGGAAGATCATGACGAATTCGTTGGAGATACTACCCAACGCCCAACGCTTACGCTGCGAGAGAAAGACTTTCCAGTCTTGGGGGACAATTGTCATGGCCTTAGCACGTAGAGCTTGGGCGGTTTGCTTGCCGGGGAAGAGACTAAAGATGATGGAAGCGTGAATACTGTCTTCAGAGTAATTACCCATGATATGCTGCGTCATGATATCATTTGGCTTGGGACAGTATCCAAAGCGCTCTCGAAGAACAGCATCGCCAAAGGTAGCTTCATCAACGCGAATGAGTTGACAACATCCAGGAAGACAATTGACTTTTCCTGTGATGCGAGACTGAAACATGCGTCGAAGGCCTTGAGTCTGCGAATACTCAACAGATTGGTACAACGACCAGTATCCCCAATTGTGACCATCAAAGTCAACACAGACATGGCCACAAACACCAACGAGCTTTGGGTTCTTGCGAATTTCCTTGATCATCTCCCAGATACAGTATTCATCAAACACAGTATCGGCATCCATACCGCAGAGGTATGTGATGTCATCAAGACCAGCGTTGATGAAGTTATTGCCGATGTATTCGAATAGCTCGTTGTTAAACATGGTGACGATGTTCTCAGAGCGTTGCTTGAAGTGATAAATAAGAGAGCGTGCGAAGCAGAGACTATCGCGTTTGCCCTGGTTGTACCGCTTTCCGACGAACACGTAGGGAATACCCTTGTAGAAACCAGTCTGTGTCTTGACAGGCATGAACAAACCATCTCGAGCACGATATCCATTTTCAAAGGTTCGAGAGGGACCGGGCTCGAGGATATCTTGGAGGAGATAATCCTGCGTAGTCTTTTCCATGCCCGGACCTCGAACATTTCCATCAACGACGATGAAAATAATACGAGGATGATTGTCGATATTCTTCTGCGCAATAAGCGAATCAAGAGATCTCGTCAACTCCTCATACGTCTCATTATAGCACGGCAGAAGCAGCACCATCTTCTCCGGCTCAACAGGGACATTCTCCTCTCTCTTCCACCATCCCAAAAGAACATGCGTGATAAACCAATGCAGAATAATGCAAATGCACATAAACGACTGAAGAACGGTATTGGAGCTCAGGAGCACGAGGAAGAAGTAGTACACTTGGTAGTACTTCCAACTAACATAGATGAGAGCGCCGTTGATGGAAGCGAGACCGATGATGAGACTCCATTTTTGGAGACGGAGCATGCTCTTGGACATCTTTTTGAGCTCTTCGTCTGAGTCCCAGCGGAGCTTGGCTTCTTCTTGCATGATGGATGATGTGAAGGAGAGGTTCGATTCGTTGCCGTTGTTGGTGAGCCAGGAGGCGTGGGTTACGCCCGACATTGGGGTTTGGGCGCCTGGATGGAAGCCGCCGTTGATGCCTCGAATGACGGACTATAGTATGTTAGAATAAGCCCTATGAGTCAGATGGTTCAGGGGACTTACTGAATCTCTGGAGATTGTTCCGCTTGGTCTAAGGGGGATCTGACCGTGGGATGTTGAAGGACCAGGTCCACCACCATATGGCAGAGCAGGCATTTTTCCTTTGTTGAAGGATATAGTATTGCCTGTCTCTGAAGAGGATGATTCCCTGGCGGAACCTGGAGGCACGAGGTTGGCCATTGCGATTGTTGACTTGTAGCCGGTCGATCGGGAGCTGTCCACCACAGGGTTTAGCTCATGAATGAGACACAAGTTCCAGAATAACTTACACTGCTAGCAAGTACTAATTGAAAGCCTAGGGTCGATTTTGTAGACCAAAGCAACGAGAGTAACGAGAGACAAAAGCGAGTGACAAGGTCAAAGACCCGATGAAAGAACACCCTTCCAACAGAACCCAAAAGCGAGTGATGAGTCTATCTCCTATCGAACAAAAACCACTTTCTAAGCTGGGGGACATTGAAGCTATAGCAAGATCCTCCCCAGCACAAGAAAGACTAGTCCCCAAACAACAAAATATTACAAAGGCCTCACACTGCCGTCCAGCCTCACCGTTGGTCCTCACGAGCCTAACACGACAGCACACGAGAGAGGGGGGGCGCGGGATCTCCGCTGACCAATGCTTCTCATCACGGGAAAACCAAGTTTTACAAAAATTGGAAAATGAAAAAAAAGTAATAGTCCTGAAATGGAGACCTTGCATATGCCTGTGGTGCTAAACACGGGTGAAGTGATCAACGCGCACGATCCTTGGATATCAGCTCGGCCTGTGGGCTATTTTTGACATGGCATGGTCTACTGAGCTGGGAAAACGAATTTGCTTGGTTGATATGCAGCCAAGGCAGCGGGAGAGGACCTGAGTTGTTGGCAATTGGATTTGTTGTGTTACCGTGAATCTCACCCGAACCGTATGGGGCGATTATTTCGGGATGAGGCCTGTGGAATCTCGATGCGTGGATCTTTGACTTGTTGGGACTGTTGAGATTCAATATCAAAGTGGCCTCGACGCATTGGCATGTCACTACAAGGAACAAGGTATGTATATCTGGTATTTCGGGTCTTTGCAGAGAGGGAGATCTAGATGGTAGAATACGAGGCTCTCAGCTTGACAGGATACGTGACAGCTCAATTATTAGAGTCACTTGGATATGTTATCATGAGAAGAAGACTATGGAAACAGGTATTGTTCGTAAACCGAAGAGTTCCTCCGTATCAGCACCCCAAACTCCGGCGTTCAAACTCACAGTATACCTCAACACCATCCAGAACCTTCTCCCACAGCCCCAAAAGCAACATCTGCAGTGAGATATCAAGATCCCGCTTCAAGCTTAAACTTAAGTCCACGGCCCAACCCGAACAGACACGGCCGGACCTGCAGTAGCCCACCCATCCACACCACCAAACAAACGCATTATACAAAAGCACCATTATATGCAGCCACACTCTTGCCAGCAAACTCAGCACGCAATATGTAAGATTCACCGCGACGATCTCCGCAACCCGATTGCCCAGTCCGTCACCCTAGTATCTACAAACGTATTCCGTCCTTTCATGCACATCCCGGCCTTTCACCTACATATCCCAGTTTCTTCCCAATATCCCACCAGCATACCCCCGCCACTGACAAGATATCCCCCGTTGCGTAACCGCTTACGTCCAGTAGCATCCCGAGATGTTGTGTAACACTCGGAATGCGGAACCCCACGCCGATCACGCTTCATTGGTTGGTCGTTTGCAAGTTAGGCTTGTCCAATGGGAGTTGACATCTGGGATATGCAGGTCAAGGTGAGGCCGTGACGCGTTTCTTGTGGTGATACAGCGGATACAGTCCCAGACTAGCTGCATGGGTTTCTATTTCAGGAGGCTCTGCATGTTTAAATGCACGTTTGATGCTGTGAGACATCAGACTCGTAATTTCAGCAAGACTGAAAATTTCACCGGGAAAAAGTCCCATGCAGCTCATGTTCAGCTGAAAGCATTAAGATAGACTAACTCAACAAGATTTATTGCAGAATTACAGTCAATCAATGCCAATTAAGTCTAAATACCAACTAAAGAGGTCCACACGTGGACAATTAATGATCCTGGAAGGATACAAGAAAGTAAACAAGAATATCCCGACAGTCACCACTGTCTTACCCTCTCCGCAAGCCTCTCCCGTCTGAGTCACAACATTAACATCATATTGATGGATAAAATGCGCCTCAGTTACACTCTCCAAAGCCCCCCTGGCAACCAGCTCCGCAGTGAGCAGCACTGTTGCCGCTGTGTACATGTCAGTTACATCTGTTATCTTGGTCTAGGAGAGGTACTTACCAGAATCCGTACTGAGAGCAGCAGGTCTTGTCACCGTGGTTTCCGCATGATGCCCTGACACCTGGACCACAAAGACCGTTGGTGGTGTCGTGAATGTCACTTCCGGAAGGCGTGCACGACCCAAAGTCTGCATCACAGCCTGTTCCACAGTAGCTTTCACTCGATCCACTGGGCAATGTTAGTACTCCAGAAATCTTTACGAATAGAGCGGGGGAGACGTACCAGTAGCCATACCAGGAGCAGCAGCTTCCGAAGGCTGACCCCTGACAAGTATAGCCTGTGTTACCACCACATTGCTGGTTTGGGGAAATTACAAGACCGCCAGTAGCAGTAGAGGTAGCAGTGTTTGTTGTCACCGACACGTTGGTAGGAGGGACAGTTTGGGTGGGGGTAGCCGACTCTGTCGATGTGACATCTCGGCCTCGGGAAACTGTTCGGTACCAGTTCTCCCGAGGGTCACCAAGGCATTCTCCGACAGTCACAAGCCTGTACCCACGATCTTGGGCAGTATCGATCATGAAGGCAGTCAAATTGTGAACAGTCTGATCATGGACGTCATGCGCCAGTACAATATACTGGTTGCTGTCTGAGTTGGACGAGACACCAGCAGAATAGCGATCCTTGGAGATCTGGATCAAAGCGGGACTATCATTTTCGTAGTCTTTCGTGTCGATGTTCTGGTCCACGACATGGTAGCCAAGTTCGGACATCTCATCGAGACAACCAGATGCGGCGTTGCACTCGAGGTATGGCGCCCGCATGTAGGTTGGAATCCAACCAAAGAGATTTCGGAAGGCCATCTCATTGTAGATCATCTCAGATCTTCGGATAGTGCTGTTGACCTCGTTGAGATTGCGATGAGTCCAAGTGTGGCTGGCAATGTGGTGGCCTGCAGAGTACATGCGTCTCATCACAGCGGGCCATGGGTTGGACGAGTCATCAATATGTCCCTTGGCCCTGTTGTTACCGGCCACAAAGAAAGTGGCCTGGACATCCCTTTCATCCAAAAGATCCAAGAGGTCATTGGTGTAGTCGAGAGGACCATCATCGAATGTCAGAGCAATCACACCGGGCGTAGTGCAAGTTGTGATGACAGTGCCTGTTTCTGCTGTAAGCATCTAACAATGCATACGGCCATTAGATTTGATGCAAAGACATACCATACGGGACATTGCCAAGCTGTGGTCGAGAAATCCCTTCCGTGCTGCTTCCACGAGGCCCGAAACTGGTGTCCATGTCAGGTTCATGTCCGTTACTGCAGTACGAGGACTTGGAAGATACAAGATCTTGTCTGTGATTCCCAAGCTTCAGAAAGCACTTACAAAGTATCACACGAATCGCTGTACTCGAGCTGGCAAGCAGAACCACCACAAAAGTCTCCGGTTGTTCCGCAGAAGCCACTCTCTGAACAACAGGATCCAGGATTGCACGAACCAATCCCAAGACCACACTCAGCACGTTTCCTCAACTTCGAATCGCGCAATGACAAAAGATCATCGGCGGCAAAGACTGGTCCGGACAGAGCAGTCCCTGCATGGAGCAACAGGGAAGCAAGGGTGACGGGAAGGCTGGCTTTCATTTTGAACGATAGTGATGAAACGGAAGCAATATACTTGGAACGAAGGAATGTAAAATGATGAGTTGAACGAGTGGCAATGCGAGCGGCCGATGGGTAGTTGTATGAAGCCTTGAGAGAGTTTATCTACGTGGGGCACGCGTAACTGCAGCTCCTGAGCGAGGTAAACATCCAACTTAAAATTAAGAGGGTTTGGACGCCCAAATTCTGCACCTTGAACACGAGAGACCGTCAGCCGAGTTGAATGTACTGGCCCGGCAGCCTAGGCCTCATACCAGGTCACCTAATGGTCAGTGAGGATCCACGTTGAGATCGATATAAGCCATCCCCAACAAGCCAGCCATCATCAGGTGAGGCCACTGTCTCTGATTTATTGCTTTCTTTTCGGGCAATTGCATGTCGATGGTGCTGTGATCTGACAATGTGAAGAATATTCGACCTGCAGATATTGACCCATTGATGCCGCGCCAGGCAGCAAGACTTGATTGCTTCTTCAGCTTTCAATATTCCCATTGAAACTAATGTTGATGAGTTGGCCCTTGATTGTGATGATTCGCTGACAAGAGCTGATACTGTCCAGGATCTACTATCAGCCTCAATGCCATGGAGGAAACTTTCCCCAGACACCCAAAAACGCGAGCCACCTGCAGCTATACTTGCTTTTGCAGCGTCCTCCAGTCGGATTATCCGAGTGTTTCTTGGCACATACACTCGTATTCGTCCCATTCAAATGTCTTTCGTGTATCGTTACACAAGGCCCATAATAGTTCAGAAGGTTGGCTGCCGATTTGAAGACGCTTGTTTGTTTGCATCCTTGTCGTGATAAAAATATGAACCGCCACCGGGACACGAAACAGGGACAGTAAGCTTAATGCCCGTCGGGAAGAAACTGACGTGTTTCGTCAGCTTGTGTAACATCACTCAGCTCGACTGCAGCAAGCCATGACAACATCCCGGCAGAAGAGCCTTGCCAGGTTCAAGGCTGTTCCGTTTTCCGCTGTCGGGTTGATGAGAAGTTTCTCACCCCACACTGAAGATCTGTTCCTAATATTGTCCTTCACCGTGTCACGGTGAATATACTGCCAACATCTCATATGCAATCGTCCTCAAGCGATTGAAGCTGTCCCATCAGACGCATTGCATAATCTCATGGATACTTGTGAAGCCGTCTTGGCATTGGAGACGATATTCAACAGCCCGCAAGCTTGAGTTGAGGCTTCATCCCCTGTTGCTCAATCGTATCCTCAACGCAAAAGTTTCAGCGATCATGTACTCGAGCCAGTAAGAATGTGTACTGTGGATTGAGTCAATAAGCTGTTCAATAGATCAATCACGGCCCAGTATGATAACATCTCCTTCCCTGGAAACGTATCCGCGAAATGGAGTAACAATCGATTGATCTTCAACTTCGACATATCCTCGTCATCTTGTACAACAATTTGACTGAGCTAGGATGTCAATTCAGGCACGTCAGCTGAAATGGATGCAGTGCTTCCAGGCTAGTTGACTCCTGCATAGGATACAGGGGATTAACCAAGGCATCGGTGAGGCTGTATTGGCCCTCGCAAGTTTCCTCGAGTTGGGATAGCGGAGTGGCGGTTGCTAGTTTCAGTCTTTGTGACTTGACAATCACAACTTGGTTGGTGCAAAGATCTTGCGTGGCCAGATGAATTCGTACGGCAAGCTATTCAGGGGCAGTTCATGTCGTAGGCCAAGTTTCCACTTGAGGCTCGGAGTATCGTGTAAGAAAGTTCCGGTTACTGAGGCCTGACGCCGCACGGTATAGCCGTTGAATTGGAACGGGAAGGAAAAGTTCTCGATTCATCGGTCGCATTGTGAAGCCAGAAGTGTAGATGGATCGCTCGATACGAGCCCATAGTCGTCCATTGATGATACATATGCTCCCGTCGAACCCCAATGATTTTTCTGCATCTTTTTCCACTTCACCCCATTCACTCGTTAATTGTCGATCGTTACCATCATGGCTCAAATCCTTGCCGAGAGCCTCCTTGTTCAGGGGCTTCCTTTTGTTAGTCATGAGCCAGAACCAAAGTCGTGGAACATTTCCAGCCGAGAATACTACGACATCACTCCTCCAAGTGAAATTTCGGAGGCAGAAGATGTCTTCAACGTGGTGACCAAACCCGTTGATGCAACTGCTGAGCCGCTCGTTGCTGTCATAGGGGTTGGCTATGTTGGCGAGCATCTAGTCGACGTCTTCTCAAAGAACCACGACGTGCTTGGATACGATGTATCAGAAGCTCGAACTCAACATTTGACTCAGAAGCAACCTGTCGGCAGTCGTGCCAAGTTCACATACAAGCCTTCAGATCTTGCCGAAGTCACTCACTTTCTCATCTCAGTACCGACTCTTCTGATTGATCACAAAACAATCGATTCATCATACCTCCGGAGTGCTTTGGGCGTGGTCAAGGTCTACGGTCGCCAGGGCGCTGTGGTCGTCGTGGAGAGTTCGGTAGCAGTGGGAATGACTCGCGCTCTTCTTGGCCCTCTTGCAAAGGAGCGTGGGTTCTTCGCAGGCATGTCTCCTGAACGTGTTGACCCTGGTCGCACCGAGCCGCCAGCTCAATCCATACCGAAGATTGTGTCTGGACTTGACGACGTGGTTCCGGGGTCGCTTGATGCTATCATGAGGCTCTACTCGAAGAGTTTCGATCACGTTGTGCCAGTTTCGAAGCCAGAAGTTGCCGAGATGATGAAGCTGTACGAGAATTGTCAGCGCATGGTTTGCATCGCCTACGCCAACGAGATGTCGGATGCTTGTGGTGCCCATGACATCGATCCGTATGAAGTTTGTCGCGCAGCTGCCACCAAGCCCTTTGGCTACCTCCCGTTCTCACCAGGTCTTGGTGTTGGTGGTCATTGCATTCCCGTCAATCCATGGTATCTGCTTTCCAACAGCAAATTCCCTCTCCTGAGGGCAGCTTCTGAGAAGATGCGCGACCGTCCCTTCGAGATCGCACAACGCGCTGTGACGCGCCTCTACAGCGTTGACAGGAATGGTCTGCGACCACGCGTTCTTGTGGTTGGCGTTGGCTTCAAGCGCGGGCAGTCGCATCTTGCCAATTCCCCTGGTCTCGAATTGGCGAGGCGTTTGGTCGAAACAAGCAAGGTCGATGTTGCTTGGGCTGATCCTCTCGTGTCGCAAAACGCTGTTCCTCAGATCTCGAGACTCGATGAAGCCGAATGGACTGTCGAGGCTCTTGAACGAGACTTTGACATGATAATTGTCGCTTTTCGTCAAGAGGGTCTTGACTTTGATGTGTTGGACCGTGTTCAGGGAGTTGTTGTGGAGCGTTGGTGTTCTTGAAAAAGCAAGGATGGGCTTGCTGGTTTGGGGCTGAGAGCCACTCAGAAGGAAATATGCAACGTATACGACACGCACAAAGTGCTTGCTTTTCCTTCGTCATTCTTCTTTTTCAAACGGAAGGCATTTCCTATGTACCTATTTTTATCTTCATTAAACCTTGGTTGCGCAGGGTTTGGTTAATATGCAGTCATATGTTTCATCCATTGTAGGGTAGCTCATTACATTGCCACATGCTCGGTGAGGATCACGAAAAACTATCGTAACGACGAATATAGTGAATGCTAAGTGTTTTAACCAAAACTTGCGAACTTATTGAGAAAGCCACTGTCATCATGCTGATGTGCCATGTTTGGATCTTCCTAACCGAGAATATCCTCGAGTTCACATCGTCAGCTGCTTCCAAGTTCTCTCCTCCAAGACGATCAAACGCGTCAATTGCTTCTTGCCCGGCACTTGACACATCCAAAGAGTAAAGGAAGGCACTTTCATGTTTTTAGACTTTTACCGACAATTCACTCTGGGATGATTTTCTTCTCCATCACAATCTTCATCACAACCACAACCATTCTTTCATCACAATAACTACAGCTTTATTCAATTAAACAATATCCTCATCTTCGTATCAACCATGAGTTCACCCGTTCCCATGCCAACAGCTCGCCAAGGTACGCATGCGTTTTCGGGGGATGGAAGTCTGGAGACTAACGAAAGCCAGCGGAGTTGCAGGATCGGTTCACGCAATATCTCCGTCTCGAACGCGAGGTCCATCCGCTCGAAGTATTGAAGGCGGCGAAAGCACTAGTCAAGGAGGAAGGCCTCAATCCCTACCATGCCGCACAATTGCACATGAAACTGTCCGATGTCCCCGAAATTGGACTTTACCATACCACAGAGGGCGTCAAAATTCTCACACAGCTGAGGGAAACCGATGACAGTCGAAACATTACGGAGCAGTTGCAGGAGGCAACAAAAATCATGCTAAAAAAGCAAAAGGAAGAGAAGACCCGGATGGATGGCACGAATGGAATGTAAGAGATATACTTCACCCCGATTTCTTCACTTTGACCTATCGCTTGAGTTGTCCCGTACGAATGCCTGCTTCCCACCTCAACAGCGATATTTCTTCGCCAAGTCTAGTTGCTACTTGGTGCACCATTGGTAAACGCCGCTGACAATCTTTTATAGGACATTGGAATGCAGAGAGAGGACTTCACGAAACTTTTATATTCGGTACTTTTCTAGGCTCGAATGGGAATAGTTATCCTCCAGGGGAATTGAAACAGAGGAGCCGAGCCCTCTTGAGCCGAGCCCTCCTGGGTTTGACTACCCAGTCAAAAAGGGGAGGACCGCCGGTTCGGGTGGTGAGGAGGAGGACATGGAGAAGAAACTTGTGGAAGATTTGTATGATGACACATGGACGTTTCTTACTTCGTGATCGGCTCCATCTCATGTTAGGACTTGGTGTATTGTGTATACTTGACCTCAACTGTCATGCGTTGTGGAAGAGAGAGGACTCAAAGGAGTATAGCGTAAACAAAGCGTAGGACCGCACTCAAATCCAATTTGCCGTACACATTTAGCAAGATATTCCGTGACTCAGAACGCCTACTCAGAAGCTTGAAAATGAGACAAGGTGTATGGTGCAAGGGAAAGATATTGCTTCCAGGACGTCTTAGCAACTGTGTTTTCGTCGTCCCCATGTTATCTCCGGCCGAGAGCAAGAATTGCCTGAATCGTGCTCGAGGCGTCAATTTGAGCCTTTTGATTGGCTTGCCTTTGGAGTCTAGACCACGTTGACCCTGGCTCGCATCCTTGTCAATCCCAGCCATGACCGTCGAGTCGAAAGCTGAGGACATGAGTTCGACTTCTTTTGAGACAGCCCACATCCCACCGCCGTGTAGAGACTAAATTGGCGAAGGAACTTGTAAATATACTGTTAGTCTGTTGGTCATAGCACATTTATCTCAAGCGGTGGCTTTAATGATCTCGCGTCGCAGCAATCACGAAACATTGGGCGAAGTTTGAATCATGCAAAATCGTAGTATCATTCGCTCATCTCTTCAAATTACTTCTAGACATTTTTAAAAACCATTAAATCCTCTTTATACCTCTAAAACTTGGGCATATCATACAAGTCCTCAGGATCTGTCTCTTGTTAGCGCTGAGCTTGTGTGTGTGGAGTTTACTCACCCTTGCCCTCGTCCTGAATGTACTTCCTGACCTCAGCAACTCTGTCGTCAATCTTCTTGAGTGTCTCGTCAAGCTTGGCCTTGATATTATCGTTTGACTCGGCAGCGCCCTTGAGCGCACGCTTAGCGACATCGAATCGACTGACCCAGTTGAGAAGCATCATGTCGAATGGTGTGGTAGTGCTGCCCTCCTCCTTGTATCCCTCCACTGTCATGCGGTGCAGGCTAGGGCGTCCAAAGAGAAGGCCCTGAAGCTCAGCAGCGTATCCATGGTAGTTGAAGCATACAGCCTTGTCCTCCGTGAACATCTCAAGGAAGTCAGCGCGGCTGAGGGCGTGTGGGTGACGGGTTTCGGCGGCCAGAACCATGAGATCCGTGACGTTGACGACTCGGACTCGAAGCTCGGGGATCCAGGCGCGAAGGATCTCAGCAGCCTTGACAACCTCGAAGGTAACTTCAACACCAATACCGGCGATCACAACATCGGGCTCCTTGCCACTGTCAATTGAGGCGAACTCCCAGATGCTTGCGCCCTTTCGGCAATGTTCAGCAGCCTCATCAGGAGATAAGAAGACACCAGTGGGTTGCTTTGAGCCGATCATAAGGTTGACGTAGTTCTTGGACTTCAGGCAGTGATGGATAGTGCTAAGGAAGCAGTTGGCGTCGGGAGGGAGATACACGCGTGCCGCCTCAGCCTTCAAGTTGAGGACAGAGCCGATGAAGGATGGGTTCTGATGAGAGAAGCCGTTGTGTTCTTGGCGAGCCCAAGTGCTGGTTTCAATGTAGTTGATTGAGCTGAGATCGCCTCGCCAATTGGTTTCGCGCGCGATCTTGTTGAACTTGGAGTACTGCACCATCATGGTATGGATGATGCCAAGAAAAGACTCATAACTGGGGAAGAGAGCAGTACGGCCGGTAAGAGTGTAGCCCTATTGGCTGTTAGTGGCGATGCCAGTCTCAAAAAGAAATACTTGCCTGCATCCATCCTTGGCAGCAATGCTCGGAGAGGATCTCAATAACTCTGCCGCCCTGAGCGCGAGAGAACTCATCCCACTGGAAGTTTCGGCCTGTGTTCTCAAATACCGCGCTAAGCTTGTTGCTCTCCAGTTCATCAGGAGAGAAGATACGGAAGCTCTTGGGGTTCTCCTTAATGACTTGGTTCAGGAAATCGCCAGTCTGCTTCATGCAGCTGTTTTGCGAAGCCTTCTCCACCGCAAAGCTCTTCCAGTCAGGAACCTTCAATTGCTGGTAAGGATCGTATGTCTTCTTGAGCTGTCCAAGTCGCTTCTCATCCTTTTGAGGAATGATATCCAGGATACTATCAGCAGGCTTTCCATCCTTCAGTAAGTGAGCTGTATCGTAGGTCTTGAGCCAGTCTTGAAGAATCTTGAGGTGCTCCTCATCCTTGCTAGCGTTGGGGACAGGGATCTGATGAGAGTGGAAAGAGCCTTCAATGAACTCGCCGTCAACCTTTTTGGGACCTGTCCAGCCCTTGGGTGTTCGAAGAACAATCATAGGCCAGCGTGGCTTGACAATGGGCTTTCCATCTCGAGCTGCCTTTTGAATCTTCTTGATCTCACTAACAGCCCACTCCATAGCACCAGAAAGCTCGCTGTCGATCTCTTCGAGAGTCTCCACGATCGTTGGCTGGTACCCATACCCAGCGAACAAACTGGATAGTTCTTTGTTGTCCATGCATCCATAAATGGTTCTCTCGCTGATCTTGAAGCCATTCACATGAAGAATGGGAATAACGGCTCCAGACTCGGCAGGATCAATGTACTTGATGGAGTGCCAAGCACTAACCTGTTAGTGAATGCCACGAAAAGATGTAAACAACTTACGCTGCGGTGGGACCACTCTCGGCTTCACCATCACCAACAAGACAAGTGACAATCAAGTCTGGGTTGTCCATGACGGCACCAAATGAAACAGCTAGGGAGTAGCCTAGCTCACCACCCTCGTGGATGGAACCCGGAGTTTCGGAGTTGATGTGACTGAACTGGTTAGCCTGATCTTGTCTTGACGACCGACGCTTGTCTCACCTAGGGAAGCCTCCAGGAACCGAAAACCCGGTAATAAGATTTCGCAGGCCATCCTTGCTAACACCGTACTTCTGAGGAAAGAATCTCTCAAGAGATCCCTCAAGCCACAGTGAGGCCAACGCAGCAGGAGCACCGTGACCGGGTCCGATCACAAATATCATTTCCAGACCATGATTGCGGATGAGGAGGTTGAGATGCGACCAGACGAGGATAATGCCTGGACATGTTCCCCAGTGGCCTTTGAAGCATTAGCTGGGCACCAAAGTAAGCAGTGTTTTACATACCCAGCAATCTTGGCTTAATATCTTCTGCTTTCAAGTCCCTCTCAAGTAAGACGTTGTCTTTGAGGAAGATCATGGCTGTCTTGGCGTTAGCCACATGCGCCGCCCTAATTGACCTCACTTACACCCTGCAATATAGCATGCCGCATGCTGGAAATCATTGAGCGATTGGGCGATCTTCTTTTCCAACTGCTTCTTTGGCGCCTTGAGTGCCAATTCCAGAGCCACATCTGGAAGATGACTGTCCAGCGGAGCCGGGTTAGGGCGATCGATCACTTCACCTGGCATCTTGCGTTCGAGATCAAATTTGGAGTTGATGGTAAGCTGAACGGAGATTCACGAAACCGGAAACGGAAGAGAAATGTCGGTCACATAAGGCATGGGATTACATCGGTTAAAGAATCGACAGTTTTTTACTACATTGGTTTCACTCAAACTGTTTGATAGTGACGCGGTTTCAAGCAGGGAATGATGCTATATCGATGACGTACATTGACGTCGCTTTGACAACTGCCCCACGTAACAACTTGGATATTTGTGAAGCAACATATCAGGAACGGATATGTCGGAAATTGAAAAGAGATAAATGTTAAAGAAATTATAAACTTTAAATTCTAAATGAGGCTTTTTGACTTGCATGCACGGAAATATTGAAAATCGATCCGGCTACATGGGAATGTCTTGCTTGTTGGTAGTTGCTGGAGATCTGATATTCGAAGTTGTGGAAGATCCATAGAAAGACAACAATCCCTGCTAAATACAGAACTGTAGCGGTCATCGAACCTCAAGATTCCACATCACTTCTCCATTACAAAACAACATCGGCCATTTGTTGAGTTGTTTCAATGGCAGTGTCAGGCAAGTGCGAGATTGCGAGACAGATGCGGAAAGTGGGGGACACAAAAACCGGAGCTTTCTTTCCTGGTGTAACAGTAAAAGCACCTCCTTTCCAAACACAGATCACGATCGCACCAGAGAGTGCATTCCATATTTCCTCGTTGGAAATTCTGAGCTTCTCATAGGTCAATGGTGGTTGTACCTGACGAAACATGACGACTTTTCTCAACAACTCGTCCCATTGTAGCTGCCATTTCCCCAGCCCGCGGGGAAAGATGAATCGATAAACGCATGAGTGACGTAAAGCCAACGTGCTCTGAAGCCGGGCAGCTTATGTGTACGAACCACTACAAAAGATCTCGAAACCCGAAATTCTTCGAGGTTATTCTTCAGCGAATTATTCTTTGTTTACTCAGAAATAAAGACCACGATTCGACATGACCGAGCAAGTTACTGGAGCTATCAAACACGCAGTCATGGGACACGGAAACGACAAGATCGATCAGCTCAAGGCCAACATTGTTGAGCCCAGCGAGAACACTCGAATCACTTCCGACTACGGTGTGAAGCAGAACAGTACCGATAACTGGCTTCGTGTCAACAGCGAGGATCAAACAGGTGCCAGTCTTCTTGAGGATGCTTTTGGACGTGAGAAGGTATGCCAGACCCTAAAGCTGGAGCTGCTTCAATTAATGCTGTCCAATTTGTCCCTTATGGATACTAACAGTGTTTTTAGATCCATCGCTTCGACCACGAGCGTATTCCTGAGCGTGTTGTCCACGCCCGCGGTGCTGGTGCTCACGGCACTTTCAAGCTATTCGAATCCGCGGAAGATGTCACCAAGGCCGGCATCTTTACCGACACCTCCAGAGAGACACCCGTCTTTGTTCGATTCTCAACGGTTTTGGGAAGTCGCGGCTCCGCCGACACTGTTCGCGATGTCCGTGGTTTTGCGGTGAAATTCTACACACAAGAAGGTTCGTGAAATTCCTCAATTCTAAGCATCTTCTGTGAAAAGAAACATCCATTTTCTTTTTAATTTCTTTACGTTTCCCACCCAGAGAGTCCACCTGCACCTTTGTGCCCCTAACTTGCACCGAAATTTCTGCGCGTGGGTGGTGAAGGTCTGCGATGCCAGTATAACAACACCACAACACCAAAGCATCATCGACTCATATCACCACGAATTCGCTTTAAATGATGAAACTAACAAAGGGAAGGCACGTTCGATATTGTCGGGAATAATATACCTGTTTTCTTTATTCAGGATGCGATGAAGTTTCCTGATATGGTTCACGCTGGAAAGCCGGAACCGCACAACGAGGTACCTCAAGCGCAATCTGCACACAACAATTTCTGGGATTTTGTCTGGGGACACTCAGAGGCGACTCACATGTACATGTGGGCCATGTCCGATCGCACTATCCCTAGGTCCTACCGCATGATGCAAGGTTTTGGCGTCAACACCTACACTCTTATCAACGACAAGGGAGAGCGCCGATTTGTCAAGTTTCACTTCACCCCTGAGCTTGGAGTTCACTCTCTGGTATGGGATGAAGCTCTTAAGCTTGCTGGACAGGACCCAGACTTCCATCGCAAGGATCTTAACGAGGCCATCGAAAACGGCGCATACCCGAAGTGGAAGTTCGGTATCCAGGTGCTGGAGGAGTCTCAAGAGCACGACTTCGACTTCGACATCCTCGACGCTACGAAGGTTTGGCCGGAAGACCAGATCCCCGTCCGCTACATCGGTGAACTAGAGCTCAACCGGGTTGTTGATGAGTACTTTACGGAGACCGAACAGGTCGCTTTCTGTACCAGCCATCTTGTCCCTGGTGTCGGCCCATCAGACGATCCTCTTCTTCAGGGCCGAAACTTCTCTTACCAGGATACCCAGCTCAGCCGATTGGGTATCAATTGGGAGGAGCTGCCTATTAACAAACCAGTTTGCCCGGTCATGAACTTCAATCGAGATGGTGCGATGCGACACACTATTTCCAAGGGCAAGGTTAACTACTGGCCTAACCGCTACGGCCACCAGCCCGCTGCTACAATCCAGGAGGGCGCCTATGTTGACTACCAACAAAAGGTCGCTGGTATCAAGCAGCGTGCTCTCAGCAAGAAGTTCAAGGACCACTTCTCCCAGGCCCAGCTTTTCTACAACTCTCTTTCCGAGATTGAGAAGGCTCACGTCCAGGCCGCATTCTCCTTCGAGTTGGACCACTGTGACGAAGCTATCGTCTATGAGCGCCTGACTGAACGTCTGGGTGTGGTTGATGGCGAGCTTGCCAACACTATCGCCGAAATGGTCGGCGGCAAGAAGCCTATTGATGCTAAGCCTAACCCCGGAAAGAAGGCCAAGAACCTAAGTCAGCTTGACTTCCTTCCCAAGACTCCCACCATCAAGTCTCGCCGCATCGCTATCATCATCGCCGACGGTTACGACCCCCTCGCTTTCAACGCCGTGTACGGTGCCATTAAGGCTCAGAGCGCCCTTCCCTTTGTCATTGGAACCCGGCGCTCTGCAATCTTCTCTTCGAACGAGGATTCCTCCTCATCCAAGGGTATCGTCCCGGACCATCATCTCGAAGGCCAGCGAAGCACCATGTTTGATGCCATCTTCGTTCCTGGCGGCCAGAAGTCCATTCAGACTCTTTCCAAGAATGGCCGAGCTCTCCACTACATCCGCGAGGCTTTCGGTCACTTGAAGGCGATTGGCGGTACTAGCGAGGCCGTTGACCTGATCAACAGGGCCATCCAACTTCCGGAGGTCTCACTCTCCGAGACAGACGGCAGCGGCGTCGTTGATAGCTATGGCGTTGTGACCCTGAGGAATGCTTCGCCCGACAGCCTCAAGGAGATTGTTACCGTTGCTTCTGATGCCAAGGGCTTCCTGGAGAAGTTCGTGTTCAACATCAGCCAGCACCGTAACTGGCAGCGAGAGCTGGATGGATTGAGCACCATGGTGGCGTACTAATGATTTATTGAAAGATACCAACTTATGTAACGAGCCAATTTGAACCTTCCGGACAATACATTAATCACATGAACTCTCACTTGATGCTGTGACAAACTCGATTCTATGAGCTCGCTATGTGTTATTTTGACCAATATCAACAGTGAAAAATTGTCTCAAGTCGTAATAGCTGGATTGGCTTTTCTTATAAGCAATTGTTCTGGGCCCGAGGTGATGAACCACCCTAATCATACGTTGAGCCCCGACAGCTGATATGAATACCTCCTATATGCACGACAGGTGTTCTTTTCATCTGGACCATGAGAATCTCAAGTTTAGGCACATTTCACACAAGTTTATGATGAATTTACGATGAGTTTTGATAGAATTCATTGAGTTGTGATATGATGAGATGAAATGCGTAGTACCGGGACCCAGAGTTTGTACCTCTTACTTCATTTCATTTCTTTTTATCTCATCCTGCTAATCGAATTAATCGAGATCCTTGCTCACCGGCCGGGCTACCTATGCCGACTTTTTTCCATGAAGCTTCTGCTTCAACTTATGAATAGCCCGCGCTCCCTTCTTCAGTACAAAAGTAGCATACTCCCCGTGTCCCTCCATATCCCTTGAGGCCCGCTTCTTGATGTCCATGTACTCAACCCGGTCCTCTCTCTCACCAATTGGAACGACAATACCAGCGTAGCGGAAAAGAATTGCGTTCAGGATCATGCGACACATGCGTCCATTGCCGTCTTGGAAAGGATGAATCTCGACAAACCTGAGCGAATACTTGGAGGAAAGAGAAAACGGGTCCAGCGAGTTTTGAGCTTCTCCTTCTTCAATTTCTTTCTTCAGGTTTGCGCACATCTCTCCCATATTTTCAGGCACAAACTTTGGCGTTACGAACATCGTGTTTCCAGCACCCACAGCGACGGTGCGATACTGTCCAGCGTACTTCTCGTAGGGAACTTCGGGATGTTCTGGGTCGATGATCGAAATGCCTTTGCAGAGAATCGCGTGCGTTTCCTTGATGAGATCCTCTGTCATGTCCTCTTGAAGGACGACAAAATGGTGAATGATGTGCTGGAATGCTCTCATATGCTGAACGATCTCTCGGCGTCCACGTAGGACGTACTGACGAGGTTGGCCTTTCAGTGTCTTGTCGTGATTGTACAGCTCTAAGAGCTTTGACTCGTAGTCCGGATCGCGCTCATCAATCTCAGGGACAGGCTCTCCTCGCAAGATCTTGCGACAAAGATGAAGAGTAGCGTCGAAACCGAGTCCAGCACCTTCAATCCTGTTGCTACCAAAGATTGCGTGGATGATGGACTCATGAATCTCCTTGATAAGGACCTCCTGTTGCTCTGGCGTACGTTCAACGTCTCTCATAGAGCCCAGGTATCGAGTGGCTTTCTCGAAGAGGACTTTCGGGTCTTGATCGGCAGCGTAGGTGCGATAGCTACTGTCGGCACGGATAGTCAAAGGGACCTCCGCAGAGGGCTGTCGCATGATAGGCCAGTTCTGGCGAAGGGAGCGCTGAAGGTCTGATAGCATCTTAGTGCGCTTGACAGGGCTCGAAGGGGCTTGCTCAGGGGCAGAAGAACCAGGGTTAAAGAGATCACCGACAGGCTTCTGCTTGTGACTTGGGCTGGAAGGGAACTCCATTGTGAGATGGGTATTACTGTAGTGTTTAACAGATAGGCTTTGATGACACGACAGAAGAGTTCCAGTTGAAGAATGATGATGAAAAGAAGAGGAAAGAAAATTGAGGAGATGGAGGAAAGGGGGAGTATTTATACCCAAGAGAGAGAGGACCATGAATCACGGACTCAAAGCCTTGCCTGAGTGAATCACCAACTCAAGATCGTGAATAAACGTAATTTGAGGCTCTGATTCACGCTCTCAACAGTTAAAGGGTGATGCCTAAATCATGATTGGGGTGAATACTGTGATCAAGAGTATGATTCACTGACAGTGCTGAAGCTCTTTCAAGGTGAAACTTAAGGAGAACCGCACAAATAATACTCTAGGCAGCTAGATATTAAGTTTAAGCTTACCAAAGCTTACTGAGTTTATCCTGGCTGGGATAGAGAAAGCAGTTTGACAACACCAACTGACTGTTGATAGCGAAATGGCTAGAGTCCCAATCATAAATCGCGGGATCGAAGGCTATGGAATTCAAGTGATGTGTAGAGGCTTGAAACAAATAATGGAAAATGGATGGATATTGGCTCACCCAGTTGCCAGCGTATCATTATTAGAGTTTGTAAGTGAATGTTCATGAGTTAGGTTTGGTACAGGATCTCCAGAGAAACTTCGCTGAATACCTTTTTGCCCGTACTTTTAAGCTTCTATGATATTAACGAAAGCTTAACTCAAAGTTATTAAAACCAAGAAAATCATCATGAGGTAGAAGTTAGCCATAGTCCTCCAGGACAAAATACGGTACAGCGTTTGTTCATGTTTAAGAACATTAGTGTTTCGTGCACAATAGTTTATAGGCATATATTCAGACAAACGTGGATGGTTTCACTAAAATGGACGTTCCTCCATCAGCCATGACCTTCTTTCTTAAGTTTTAATTATCATTTTCATAAAGGGAGTATGATCATATGCAGCTCAAAAAAGCTTGCACTCAATGCAATATTCATTAAATTGACGAACTTGGAATGAAGGAGCCTAAAACATATATGACGTTAGATCAGAATTATGATAGCAGACCCTAAGGTTAGGATAGACTTAGGTGAGTAGCTGTTCGCGAATGAAGTTTCTGTCCAACTGATCACTCTTTGCCTTAACATCATCACTGACATTTATCAGTCGGCCTTCAACGCAATGCAACTTGCGTCTTAAATTTCAGAGATTATCCAATCACGAAGATGTTCTTCGTGCAATGCTGTAACGGTATATTGCATATCGATATGTACCTTGTGTCCTAAAAGGGACGGCATTGGATTGGAGATGAGTAGTGACGTATCTGTATTCTGAACTTTATTAACAGCTCCTCTCCTCCCTCAGATATGCTTTTTGCGATCAACATGGACTTAGTATATATCGTCACTTTCTCAACCACGTGGGAAGAGTTTGTGACCGATGCATATACACAAGTCCATTGGCTCTGCCACTCCCCACGACTTCTTCCCCATCTGGCGTTGTGGTTCTTAAAAAGTGCTCAATGGGTCCATATAGAACAATTATATTGCAGAATACGACAGCTTCGATGTGGTAGCGAATTGGATGCAGCATGCCTTTATGCAGAGCACAGACATCGCCAAAGTCTGCACACTATCAGGTCCCGGTTCATCTCGGGTCGCGACTGCCGACGACGACAAACTGTTTGCTTCCGATTTGAGGCCTGTGCAACTCCTACAAAACGGAAGGAACATCAACCTCGGAAGTTATGTCGGAGATGTCCAATAGAACATGACGAACATCCCGCGTGCGACCTTCTTCAAAACTTTCATCCTAGAACCACTTGATATTTTACTACCATCTTCATCGACATATATAACATCCACTTTCTTCTCTTGCAAAGAAATCCACACGCTTCAGAAGCATAATTCTTTACAGCAATCTTCTATTCAACATGGGCAACGGACAAAGTGTCTCCATTCGCGACTGTCTCGATGCCGTCTGTGCGAACCGCAGCTCCTGCGTCACGTACCCGAGTGATCCGCTCTTCGCCTAGTGGGCGAAGCCGTTCAACCTCGAGTTCCCAGTGATTCCAGCTGCTGTCATCCGTCCTCAGAATGTCATCGAAGTATCCGAGACTGTCAAGTGCGCCAAACAGAGTGGTCTCAAAGTGCAGGCAAAGTCTGGGGGCCATTCCTATGGGTAAGCTAACTCTCTGAACGTGTAGACCAAAGCTGAATGAGTAGCAACTATGGCCTTGGTGGTGACAACGGCGCCGTGTCTATCGACCTAGTCAACCTCAAAGACTTCGAGATGGACAACGAAACTTGGTACGCATCGTTTGGTGCAGGCACCAACCTTGGCGAACTAGACAAGAGCCTTCATACATTCGGAAGACGAGCCATTGCCCATGGGACTTGTCCAAGTGTTGGCACCGGTGGCCATTTGACAGTTGTAAGTATCCTTGAGCACACTTCCGACTACCACTAACAACTCAAGGGCGGCCTTGGGCCGATATCTCGAATGTGGGGAAGCGCCCTCGATCACGTCGTCGAAATGGAGGTCGTGACAGCCGATGGCACGATCTATCTCGCCAGTCAAAACACAACACCCGATCTGTTCTGGGCGATGCGTGGTGCGGGAGCAAGTTTCGGTATCGTGACCAGGTTCGTGGTCAAGACTCGCCCAGAGCCCGGCAATGTTGTCCAATACAGCTACAGCCTTGCTCTTAACTCGCAAAACGAGACCGCCGACTTGTACAAGGAATGGCAGGCATTGGTTGGAGACCCAACTATGGACCGACGCTTCGCAAGTCTCTTCATCGTTCAACCTCTAGGTGTCCTCATCACGGGAACTTTCTTCGGTTCAGAGGCCGAGTACCAGGCGTCGGGAATCCCTGCTCGCCTTCCTGGTGCCAGCAAGGGTGCAGTGTGGCTTACAAACTGGATGGGTCATTTGCTTCATGAGGCTGAAGCCGCTGGCTGCACCTTAGCCAGCATTCCGACTGCGTTCTACTCAAAGTCGTTGTCGCTCAATGAACAAGATCTTCTAAATGACACGGCCATCACGGACTTGTTTCAATACCTTGAGGATTCTCGCAGCAAATCGACACCATTCACAGTCATCTTCAATACCGAAGGCGGCGCCATGATGGATACACCTGTCAATGCAACAGCATACCCACACCGGGAAAGTGTCATCATGTATCAATCCTACGGTATCGGAGTGGGTAAAGTATCGGCAGCGACTCGGAAGCTCTTGGACGGGATTCACGAGCGGATCCAACGGTCGGCTCCGGGTGCACGCTCCACTTATGCCGGATACGTCGATGCATGGCTTGACCGAAAGGCGGCACAAGAGCTCTACTGGGCGGACAATCTCCCACGGCTTCAGGAGATAAAGAAGAGGTGGGATCCGAACCAGGTGTTCAGAAATCCGCAGAGCGTTGAGCCGGCTGACTAGAGCGGAATTATTGAGATTAAGGGACTGTCATTCTGTCACGAGGGCTTGTCCAACAAATGAGGAATGGGATTGTGAGGTACCGGCTCCGAAGCTCCGACGAATGCCGTAAAGGGGCCGATAGAGGCCGTGTATTCGTGTTACAAAATTGGTTTACTGTATGACAGACTTACAGATAGGTGTATCAATTGCTTCACTGATTTTTCTACTTCTTATACTCGTGAGCTGCTTGATCATATTAGAGTTGTTGTTAATATAGGGATTTACTATTATTATCTACCCTACCTAAGATTAAGGACTCGGGTTAACATAGCTGCTGTCACATGACGCCTATGTCGGCACTTCTACTTCCCCAGGAAACCTCGGCTAGCTAGCATTATCACTCATTGTGAAATGAGCATTTTCTGCGATGCGCACTTCCTCGGCATATTTCTGTGACAGAATCAATTTGGGGCCGGTGTAGCTGGCGACTTGAAAGGGTGAATCCGGGCATAATTGAGCTCCTTTGACAAGAGTTTCTTTTGGGAGGTTGATCCAGCTCTCCCCCGATGTCTTTCTATCCAGAGAAATGAGTGGATATCCAGGGAAAAGCCTTTCTTTGCGGACCCAGTCGTACGCATATATCGCTAGGGGGATGGTTGCAATGATTGCGAGGAATTGAGCGGCGATTGGAACGCCCTGCAGCAGGGAGAGGGCATAGCTGAGAGACACCATGACGATGGAAGTTGATACAAAATCATGAGTGCCTTCCGTAGGTGTAGAATATATGTATATACGAAGCGTGCAGCGATTTTTGTTGTAATCTTACATCGCTCGGCGGGTGGAGTGTCAGACATCACTGGGGATGCCTTCAGAATAGCAGTAAATATCTGGGGCCGCGGCCCGAGTATGCGCACGAGATAGGTAGGTAGATCTGCACCCTGAAGCCACCTCATTTACGACCATTGCGAGGGACATTGAGTCCGCCTATGATCCGGTGGCAGCGCTCGGGCCTTTTCAAGCAGCCGCGGGGTCCTTGAGGAGAAGTCATGATGGATTCGCTCACTCACTCTCGTAATTTGTGCTTTCTTGCGCCTCGAAGATCTAGTTGAACTATTCCTGGCAACAAGGGAAGACCCGACAGTTTGTGAGCATCTTGCCCAAGCATCAAACGATTGTCAGCGAAGCAACAATGTCGAGAAACCACACAGCCGAGCCCGCAGGCCTACTG
Organism: Fusarium phyllophilum; assembly: GCA_013396025.1. Taxonomy (NCBI): domain Eukaryota; kingdom Fungi; phylum Ascomycota; class Sordariomycetes; order Hypocreales; family Nectriaceae; genus Fusarium; species Fusarium phyllophilum. The sequence goes on along the minus strand of JAAOAQ010000017.1, from coordinate 1,164 downwards.
GCACCGCGATATGTGACTGGTGTATACATACCGTGTGCGGCCCTCATTCTAGGCATACTCTTCTTCAAGTCCCAATGGCTACTTCTAGCATTCGCAGGCTGCGCAGCTCTCGGGGGATACCAACACATTAACAATCGTAAGAATCTGTGGTCCGACGACCTCTCAACGGATGGAAACTGACCTAGTTTCAGAAATGAAGAAGAAGGTCCTTGATTCGCTCAACTTCCAAGAATTTCCTCTTATCAAGAAGATCATCCTTTCTCACAATACTGCCATCTACCGCTTTGGCCTGCCCACTCCAAACTCGATCCTCGGGTTGCCGATCGGCCAGCACATCTCCATTGCTGCAAACCTCGATGTGGAGGACCCAAAGACTGGGGAGGTTAAGAACAAGGAGGTCGTTCGCTCATACACACCAATTTCCTCCGATTTTGATCCCGGCTACTTTGACCTTCTTGTCAAGACCTATCCGAATGGCAACATCAGCAGACATCTCGCCGCGCTGAAGATTGGTGACACAATAAAGGTCAAGGGTCCAAAGGGCACCATGGTCTACACACCTAACATGGTCAGAGGGTTCGGCATGATTGCTGGTGGTACTGGTATTACTCCAATGCTGCAGATAATCAAGGCTATTATACGCGGGAGAAAGGGTGGTGATAAGACGGAGGTGGACCTGATCTTTGCTAACGTCAACCCAGAGGACATTCTGTTGAAAGAAGACATAGATAAGCTTGCAAGAGAAGATGACAAATTGAGGGTGTACTATGTGCTCAACAATCCTCCGGAGACGTGGGATGGTGGCGTTGGATTTGTGACGCCTGATATGATCAAGGTAAAAACAGTCAATCATTGGAAAGGCGACTCTCGGAATAACAATGTTTTTACTAGGAACGTTTCCCAGCACCTGCTTCTGATATCAAGATTCTCTTATGCGGCCCGCCACCAATGGTCAGCGCAATGAAAAAGGCGACCGAATCACTGGGCTATCAGAAGGCAAGGTCAGTGAGCAAGCTGGAGGACCAAGTCTTCAGCTTCTAGTCGAGAGCTGCTTGATCACATTGCGGTTCTTGTTAATGAGATTGACCCGCTTCGGCTTCTAGTGCATCATTTCCCCGCGTATCTAGATCTTCTGATAGCGTAAACTAACATATTTCCCCACCA